>JBBPKG010000085.1:15540-37407 GCA_038089115.1 Fistulinella cinereoalba | reverse complement strand
ACCGCCGGTATCATGCTACTTGGGCGAGGGAAAACGCCTGAGAGAGGATGGCGTGATCTTGTTGAGGGCGGTACGGAGGAAGGCCGTGGGGAACGGGTCTGGGCACTGGAGTTGGGATTCGAATCCGGAGGATCGTTGGCGGTCGGGGGTGTCGGATTGGATGTTGCTACAGGGCGTTCTGATGCACGAAGGACATCTGTCGTATGTACAACACCCTGGACGACGACAAGGGTTCCAGGGGGAGGGAAGGGCCGGGGGGCGGAGGCTGGTTCAGTTGGCGAGTGTGGCGGAGACGATGGCATGGGTAGTGGTGGTGGTGGTGGCGGTGGGGAGACAAAAGTGCGTTCTGAGTCTTGTAGCGGCAAAGGCGATGGTTGGCAAGATGGCGAGGGAGGGACCGTGGGGGCGATGACGACTTCATCATTGTCTACGTGTTCCGCGCCAGCTTCTGATTGGGTGGCAGCTGACGACGAAGCAACAGGTGGCTCATCGTCGTCCTGTCCGTCGTCCTCGGGCTCAGAAACGTCCTTCGCCTTCTCCTTTCCCTTCGCGGATGGAACCGGGGAGTCAGTGTGATTGTCGGGCACGCGATGTGTGATGACGCCAAATTCGTCAACGTCACGATCGACCTGGTGCTCGTCATGTTCCGTTATGGGATCCATATGTTCAGGGACGGCTTCGTCGGTGCTGGCTGGGGCCTTGCTTCTGCGCGAGGGCCACCAGCGGCGGTTCTTGCCTCTGAGCGTCTGTTCGGGCCTGGTCGGTAGGGCAAGGGATGCGGGAAGCGACCGCGATCGCAGGGACGGATTTGAGATGGAGGATAGAATACGACGTGGAAGAGAGCGACGGGGTGGGTGTATGCGGTCGGGTCCGGGCGCCGGTGCTGACGTCGGCGGCGGCGGAGGACGGCGGGAGAGCGGTTGGCCCATGGTGGTGGGGAGAAAGGAGGAAGGAGGGGCAGAAGGGGGGGTGTTGTTTATATACTTTGTATTTGGGACGAGGATGGGCCGGACGTCGTCGAGGCGGCGTCGCGGTTGTGCTCGACGACGGCGATGGGGTGTCGATTATTCTGGCGTGTTCTCAGTCTCATCACCAACACGTCCAACTTCGGTCATTTCCG
The DNA here is from genome assembly GCA_038089115.1 of Fistulinella cinereoalba. NCBI lineage: Eukaryota > Fungi > Basidiomycota > Agaricomycetes > Boletales > Boletaceae > Fistulinella > Fistulinella cinereoalba. The sequence continues at coordinate 36,287 of JBBPKG010000085.1, read as the reverse complement.
AGTAATAGCATAGCCACATCGTAAATTAAATAAATAAATAACACCTCCAGAAACTGTCAGGGGCTTTGTTCTCGCCAGGAGGCTCCCTTGTGCAGGACAAGAACGATGAGCAGCTCCATCACAATCACCAGAACCGCAAAGCCGGTGTACATCCACCCATTTCCCACCGTATCCTGCACCGGAACACAAATCATCGTAGACACGAATGCCAGCGTACCTCGGAACGAACTGTTCGTCGCCACGGCACTGCATGACCGGCCCGGGTTAGCGTCCACCAGATACGCCAACGTGCTCGTGTACATCCATCTGCAGCGTGTTAGCGCGTCTTTACATTAGCCTTCCATCCCTCGTTGCTCACATCGAAAAGAATCCACACAAGAATAGCATCAGGCAGATGACACCCACGTCGACGTGTTTCTCGGCAGCCCATCCGTACCCAATCACACTCGGGGGTAGCCAGACCATCGCGAGTGTCGCACTTTTCAAGCGCATCTTTGCCAGCCGATCAGCATTCCTCTCATGCACTAGACCAGAAGCACCCACCTCGGGGTACCCTTTCCCCTCATTTTCGTTCGTCAACTTCGCCACAACGTGGTCTGACCAACGACCACCAATCACACTTCCTCCGATATTCCCTGCTTCTGTGAACTTCGCGCCCCCACAATCACACAGCGTACTCACCCACTCCGAACGAAAGAAGAACAATCCCAACAGAGAGCGGGTTATATCGATAGTACATGCTCAGCGTGCGCGTGCATGTGTACGTCAAAGTGTATCCGAGCGCGCAAACCAGCCCTGGCCTTGCAGTTAGCATTCTGACCATGCCAATCAAACGCGCCACGCACCGTTCGCCAGCAGGATCGCAATGTTGTTTTTGCGTCGCATGATTATCCAGAGCGGCGGAAACGGATTGATATCCGAGAATGACAACGCAACGCCACTTAAATCCGTTTCGACCTTGGTTTTAGCTGACCCATCTTCAATTGAGCTCGGCTGTGGCGAGACTTTCTTGCCCTTTAACTCGCTTTCGATGCCTTCTTTGCTTTCCCCAACAGCCAAGTCAGAAGCGGATTTGTGCCTTCCAGGGGTATTCGTCCGCCGGCGCAATGCAGCTTGATATGTCGAGCTCCGCTCGAGCCGGAACGTGTCCTTGAACAAAAATATGTATGCCCCTAGAACGATACCCCCGCATGCAGTGAGAAAGTAAAAGCATGCTTGCCACCCAAATGCTTGCGATAGGGAGCCCCCAAGAACAGGTCCGAGAGCCGGCCCAAGAAGCGGTGCGGCATAGAAGATGCCCATCATCGTCCCTCGTTCTCGCGTTTCATATATGTCAGCTAAGGTTGCCGCCGAAATTGCTATTGCTGCGCTGGACCTGTAAGCCATTCTGTTCAGTCACACGACGCACAGATGGACGAAAGGTTCTAACCCAGCAGCCTGTGCGACACGCATGCCAATCAACACGTTGATCGTCCGAGCATTGGCTAAAACGGCGCTCGCTGCAAAGAAGAGAACGGCAGCCGTAATGAACACGAGCTATTTTACCCCTGAACTCGAGCTCAGCCACGTGCAAGCATGACGGACCTTTCGACCTTTGATTTCGCTCGCGGCGCTCCAGAAGAGGGGAAAAAGCCCCTGGACGATGATGAACGCGGCGAACGTCCAGCTAATTTGGATACTTGTGGCTCGTAAATCTATCTGAATCACCTCATTCGCGGCTATGCTGGAACTTAGTTGCCGCTCATATAGAGCTCTGAGTAAACGTAACATACGGGTTTGTATATTCGACGCCAGCCCTGAAATCAAAGCTGCCGTGGATACGATCCACAGCGTAATTGTCTGTTGTACGATGCACCGACGTCGACCATGCACAAACAACAGTTACGGAGAGAGCCACGTGCCTTTCTTATGTCGCTCCACTTGCGCGGGTCGTCGTCGACAGGAACGTGCTCGATATCTGGGATAGATTTATCCTCGGCGGCTTCTTTCGATGGCCGACATGTTACATCGGGAACAGTGGTTCCAGGAAGATGGGGCTGAGGGAAATTTAAAGATTGGTTCGTTGTTGTAGGGATAGACATGTTCATGAACAGGAGGGACACACTTAAAGCCAGAGAAGATGCTTGCACCACCTACCTCCCCCCGGTTGGCTCTTATACACAACCCACTGTCCCTCCATCCACTCCTGCCACCCGAAGCCACCCGAACGATGGTCGTGTTCTCGATTCCCTGCTAGTCATATCACACTTGCCAAGATACCGCATACAATGACCCAGAAGCACGAAATTCCGCTTGAAGTGTCATTCCTGGCAAGCGTCACCGGAAATGAGTCCAAGAGCCTGACCTTCCCTGCGGGTGAGGTAGATCTGCCCCTCCCTCACCAGCCTTGTCCTGCCCCTCATGAGCTCCGGCCCTGGCTCTCACCTTCAGTTTGCATACGGTACATGACGCACGGCATCGCGAAGTACGGCTGCGCTCGCGCTCTACGCTCGAGCCTTCAAATAGCAGGCGAGCAAATCCTGCTCAAAACATCTCAAATCACGCTCGTGTTTCAGTGCACGCTGCACGCGCCTGGACTTTGTCATAGTATGTCGTTCACCACATGGTGGTGGAGTCGGATTGAGAGGATTGCACGACTGCTTGCAGCAAGGATAAGTATATGATCTCATCTAAATGTGTGAGTTTTATTGCCACTTCTGACTTCTCGCTGGTCTCGTGGTGGAGCACGAAAGTTGCCGTACTCGACCGGCCCAGACCCTAGGATAATGCGTCAGTTATTCGTGAAAAAGGTAATGAATAGACCAGAAATCCATGCACGATGCATACGCAGGTAATATAGTATTGCGCTCTTTTGATTTTGGAATGTTGATCAGGAGAAGGTAATAACATACCTTTCCCATGTCGTTGTTTCTTTCTGCTCCTCTCGTTGTCTTCGTGCACCCCCCGTGCACCCGCAGCCTTGCTCTCGTTGTCCAACAGGTTAGGGACATTGGAATAATCAAATCCCTCTACATCCCGATCGTGATCGCCGGTAGAAGCAGACACCTGCCCAGATTTCGCTTGTGACGTTGTTCCCATACCTTTGGACTTGTCGCGTTTTCGTTTCCGTTGTCTCGCATTTGGCTGGCCAACGAGGATAATCGTGTCGTCTTTGAATGTATCGTCGTGTGCGTTTGAGCGTGTGTGACGTTGGTGGATAGGGACAAACGGTATCTCTATTTGACCCGCGGGGCCGTCGGTTGCACGATCAGATGCTTCAGGCGCAGTAGGATCGCTCCGCTCCATTCCAACGTCCACGGGAACATCCGTAAGCGACGGCTCCGAAGTCTGGATCGGGGCGAAAGTACTCAATTATTGTGAACGTGTGTGAAGCGAAAAACTTACTTTAACAGGTGCCGATAATGGCATGGACACGACTGGTGCAATAACCAATGCCTTGTGTATCTTTTGCACGAGGATTTTGAACCGTTCAGCGGAATCGCCCGATACTTGTGCATGTGTAAAGGTGAATTTAGCCATGCCAGACGAGGGAGCAGCCGCAGTCTAGAATGATAGAAAAGGTGCGTAGTCAGCATATGTCCACGGTGCGGACCATCGCAAAGCATGAAAGGAACCAATCGAGACAAGGCCATATCTACGCAGGTGTAAGACGTAGATGCAAAATAGCGCAGAGTTTCAGGAAGGAAACCACCTGTACGATGATCAAGAAGCTCGTCAGGGTGGCAGGATGAAAGGAACCAAAATCATGGCATCGATCATGATTTAAGAAGCACAAACGAGGAATACACGTTACAACTACAAAACTTACCCTGGACGACGCACTTCCAAATAGCACGCTACCTGTGGTAGAATATGTCCCCTCTCTACCGGTCGAAAGTGACAATGGGGTCTTTTCCACAGGTCCCTCCAAATTGCTAGCGCCAAGCAATGTTGAACGTGAGATTGAAATGGTCGAAACTGAAGTCGACGATGAATTAGCGGCCCAAAGTCGTGATTCATTAGTTCGTTTCACAACCAACGAGGGCATGATGGGGCTCATTGCCTCCGATGATTCGACAGGTGTCAAAATCGATTTAGTATCCTCACACCTATTCTCTGCGAATTCTAGTGGGCTGGAGGTTGACGTGATAGCCTCCACGACGCCTTTAATCATTGTTACCAGGTCTGTAGCACGGCGTTTCAATGCAGGGGGGATGCTGCCACCGACACCCCCGGGTCCACCAAATAAAGAAAGCAGATCCGCAACAGTGGTAGGGATGCGCTCTGCTAAAACAAAAAGGTGGTGAGTCGGGAGTACATACCTGAAAGAATGCACTGTTAGCCACAGTGAAGAAAATAGATCAATGGATACGAACCGAGTACTTTCATCCTCCGCCCGGGCCATATCTTCTCTCCACCTATGAACGGCTTTATATACTGCACCTTGTACAACTTGACCCCCCGTCGCCCGCACTTGCGAAGGAGAGCCAACTAATCCGATCTTATTCCACTTTCTTGCAAGTGTATCCCATCCACCGGTGCCAGTCCCACTTGCTGCGTCATACGCCTCGTTTTCGTGTAACCGGAGAGCAGTACGAGAGGAGCGGGTTAGCACAGCGTAGATGAGGTCAAGACCAGGTTGTGTGTGCTTTGCATCTGTGAGAGACTGGGTTTCATCGGATGCAGCCGAGGTAGCAGCTAATCTTTCGATGAGCAAGATACGGAGTTTGTCGTAGATGTATAGGAGGAAATGCGTGTCGGAGCGGGCATAGGTCAACATTTCAATTGGAATTGGCCTATCGATAAACGACGAAAAATATGGACGTAAGGTCGACTGGACCGCATGAACGGGAGTAAGAAAGCTCGCCTAATCCTCCAATCAGCGAGTTGGTACCGTTTGTCCGGAATGAATTCGCATAAAGTCTCCAGGAGATGAGCAAGGCTATGTTTCGGGAACTCTAGCAGTCCAGATGAGAATTGCAGCAAGTATAATACGTGACCACATTTACATACCAAGCACTCTCGATGCATGAAACGTATCAAATAAACCAACGACAAAGATGTTGAAGTCTTGCTGGAGCCAGACGATGTCCGATTCTGCGCCATGAAGAACCTAGAGTAAAGCCAAGAGAAAATGGCAGAGCGTACTGGATATAAGGTACAAAAACTAACCTTGATAACAGAAGGATCCGCAAAGATCTTTGCGATCATTGCGCCAGCTTCGTTAGCCATGCGCGCCTCTTCACTGTCCTCAACGTTCTTGTTCCGTGCTTGTCTGAGACCCTCCCTGACCTCAGGGACTAGCAGATCAACCACGAAGTCTCCTTGCCTGGTAGAAATCTGCATCAGAGCCAGAAACCCCTTGTATGATCTGTACGAATGATGTTCGAGATCGATAGCAAGTTCAGAAGCCGACAAGATGGTGTTAGCCATGGAGAGGAAAGTTTCAGGAGTTGAGACGAAGGTGAGAGGGGAACAGGACGATGAAGCTCCAGGCAAAGAAGCGTCCAGGGATGTCGGGAAAGAAGGCTGCGCTGGCGGGTTGAATACGTGATCAGGGTAGGACGGATGGGTCAATTCGTAATAGTAAGGGTGTAGTGTTCGTTTTTTACTCTCTTCCTCGTCTTCATCCTCACAAGCATATTCTATGCCTTTATTTGGTTCCTCTTCGCGGAAAACATACCCGAGTGGTACCTTGGCGGACCACTTGTGCGGCACAATGGTAGCAGGAATGTAGGGTGACTCGTCGGTGTTAGAAAGCAAGTATTTGAATGATAGTTGCGGTTTCGGTATGTGAGAGGCATGAGTAAGGGTGGGGTCTAGCCGTCCACGGAATGTTTGTTGCTATCAGTTACGTTAGAAGGTCAAGAAGAATGCAATGCACATAGATACCTTTGGTTTGCTCTTATGAGGATCGATGGGAACGGCGGGGTCCGGAATGACGGGGTCCTTTCTTCTGCCGAGAAACACATCTAGCGCACTGTCCGTGCTCTCTAACATCCCCTCCATTGGATCCACGATGCTGCGCACGAAGTCATCCGTTATGTCCTCCTCTTCCCGTAACCCGCTCGTCTTCCCGCTTGCCAAGTGTACGAGCTTACTGGCCAACGCAAGGATGCGATCCGAAAATGCATCAACATTATGGGCGAGCGCCGGGTCGACGGAACGGTGAAAAGAAAGGTCGGCTGGGAGGGTGGTTGCTGCCAAACGAGTAGTGGTGAGTGCTGCAGCTTGAAGAGCATCGGAGAATGCAGCAAACGTCTCTGTATCAATACTCGAAGAGCCCTCCGACGGCATTTCCATCGTCGGTAATAGTCTGAGGCTTGGTGGTCCGCTGACTCCGCTCAACGTGCAATACGGCGGTAAGGCAAATTGGAGAAGGTCACGTGACCTGCAGATAGCTTTCGAAACCTTTATGTAAGCACTGCATCCGGCACTCTCAATATTTGGCAAGCATATCATAGTATGTAGCAGTCATCATGGCGAACCAAGAAGTCCCTGATGAAGCCGTGTCCCTATTTCCTCAGTTTGATTCAAGCTATATTCTGGCCTTCCAATTCTCCTCTTGGTTCCCCTTCTTCTCTTTCATGTCCATTAGGTCTACCATCATCAAACCCCTGGACCAATCATTTAGAAAGTATCTGGAGTCGGATGGGGTTTACGTCCCGGAGGGTTCCGAAGATGTGTTGGTCTGTTGCTCGCATTTTTTTGCATCATCGCTAATGTACCCATCCACAGTGTAGTTGAGAGCACGCTCTCGGACGATGACGAAAGCGACAACTCTGATAAATCGGAAGCCGACACGCCACGGTTTACATTTCCGGAGCTGGATGCCAAAATACGGGCTGCTATTGGTGAATACCAAGCAGTCTTCCCTAAATTAAACTTTTCCTCTCCGAAAGTATGCGTAAATGGAACTCGTTCACGTCATCGTATTGAACCAGTGTAATTCAGGATGCAGCATGGGTCCTACCTATGTCTTCCCCACTCAAATGCACCTCTCCTTCTGACGTCTATCTTCTCCTGAAGTCGTCTGACTTTGTAACACATGACCTGACTACTGAACACATTTTCGATGGGTGCAGTGAAGCCCCCGTATCATGCGACCTGGAGCTCGTGCTGAGGAAGTGGTATCCCGTGGATCGAAGTCGAGAGGTACGATGTTTTGTGAGAAACGACACGCTTCTCGGTTTGTGCAATCGATTCGGAAGTTTTGACTGCTTTGCCCATATTTCATACCTAGGAATTACCCAAAGAGATATGAATTACTATGATTATATGGTCGACCCTGACACCCAGATCAAGATCAAATCGACAGTACGTCGTCTATGGGAAGAGAACATTCGGCCAAATTGGACGCTGGCTCAGCCTGACTGTATGCACTATTGTTGGATCACTGACGCGGGTGTAGTGCTAACTGATATTTGATTGGCCGATGGTTATTTTTGGGCAGATATTTTTGACCTGTTGCTTACTCGTGATCTTTGTCGAGGACATATCATCGACTTCAACCCCTTCGCGCCACGCACGGATCCTCTTCTGTTCAGTTATGAGGAACTTCGTGTCATTCTTACATGGGCAAAACCTAAACCTGATCAGCCCTCCAGTAGAGGAACGAATCTCGACCTGCCCGAACTCCGTGTAGTGGACTCGCCGATACATCCAGCTGTAACACATCACGCGCCAGCGCACCAACACAACATGGTGCCTATAGAGGCATTAAGTCTTAGTGAGGGCAAGAACGTCATTGAATTTTCCGAGATTTGGGCAGATGAAGTGAAGAGAGCAATGCAGGATGAGGACCATAGATGAGCATTGACATTTGCTCTGTGAGGAGCTAAGATACACTCGTCAGCTATGTGTACATAACGTCAGCGTGTATCGTGGAGGACGTGTAGACTAACGTACCTCCCAAAGCCGGTGACGGTAAAGGACATCGGGTTGGGAGGTTGCCCATGTGAAGCGGACAGCATCGGAGCTTAGAGTCAATATGAGGTTGTTTGGGATTCAGTAAGAGTATGAAAAAGAGGCACTTGTATACGGTGCCGTGTTCCAACATCACCAAAAGTTCGTCCCAACTACATATGTACATACATTGCTTTGCGGGTATTCTCTACAGCCTGGCCCTGTGAGTAATGTGCTTTCTTGTTTCTTCAATGATTTCTTCCGCTTCGCTCTCGATTCTGCGCAGCAGAATCTCACACGTAGGGATATCTTTGATGAGGCCCATCGCAATACCAGCAGTCCAGATTCCATATTCTGGGTCTCCAATGTCGTATACAACCTTGCCCCTCGCACCCGATACTAGATCGCGTAAGTCGGTAAATTGTGCGCCACCTGGTCTCCGTTCAAGTGCGACCACTTGTTCTGCCACTGAATTCTTGAACACTCGGGCCGTGTTTTTCAGCGTACGAAAGATGTGGACAGTATCTTGCTCGGTAGATGCAACAATCTTTTCCTTGATGCTATGATGGATTGGACTAACATCTTTGAGCGGCTTAGATTGTCGTAAAATCGACTCGAAAGATACCTTTCCACCGTACACATGAAGCGTGTGCCTGCAACACGCATTTCAAAACTTGGAGGTAGCTGAGCTTGGAGAAACCACGCACCCAAGTTCACACCCTGTTAAGTCAGGTAATCCGAACAATTAAATGATACGTCCTGCTAAGGATTATGCAAATGCCTACCGAAGCTCCCAGGGTTAAGGCAGCAGCCAGACCACGACCATCCGCTATCCCTCCAGATGCGATGTATGGTATTTTCAGCTCTTGTGCTGCTCTAGCTAGCTACGCAGAGGGAAGTGTCAGGATTGGTTATTAAAACTGTGAATTACCTTACTAACACCAGGCCACCAATATCCTCTTCACCAGGGTGGCCCGCACCTTGTGCTACGTAAGTACCTATTGCAAGGTTGAATCTGTATCCGTACATTCAAAGCCATCGATACTGAGGATATCGACACCCATGCGCTCCGCAGACTAGATGGATTGAGATAGGTGATGTCAGAACATTGAAGAAGAGGGCTAAAGGATAGCTTGACCGACCTTCGCATGCCTAATAGTAGTGCATTTGTGGATCACAATGCACCCCCGCGACTTGAAGAAGCTGATGAGTTTCCCCGCTAAAACATAAAATTAGAGGCGCAAAAGGCCGTTCAGGGAGAAAATATACGGCTGTTCCCAGCGGTCTCGAAAATCCGAACACCCTCTTCAACCGCAGCGCGAGCATAGCCTTCGTAGTCTGGGGGATTGATGCTCGGAAGGAGGGTTATGTTGACACCAAATGGCTTGTCGGTGGCTGCCCTTGTCTCGCGTATGGCAGTGCGTAAAGCGTCAGGGCTTGGCTGAGTGAGGGCTGTCAGGATACCTGGGTATAATCATATTAGATACGCAGGCAGTACGTATGGCACCGAGTACGAAGACTGACCCAGGCCACCTGCGTTCGAGATGGCAGCAACAAGTGGAGGTTTTCCGACCCTACAGAACAATGATGCTCAAGAATTCCCATCAACATTTGATACGCATACCATTGCATTCCACCTTGAACAACTGGTCTAGAAACGGAAACGCTAATAAGTGATGATGATGAACAAATTATCCTTGATTCACATACATTTGAATGTGCAGGAGCTCGGTGAGAGGTGTGGTTATCATTTCACGGCAGGTTGGGTTGCAGGCGGCAAACTCTTACAGGCCCGTCCGATGATGGACTAGCAGGTATATAACTGGGAGTCTTACAGGTATACACGTGATATTTGACCTGATTCCGGTCGGAGCTGTGGGTGCCGACTTCCGCATTCATACCCTGGCGAGGACTTTGATGTCATAGTACTGGCCCAGGGCCGGACGGTGGTTACTTACTCAAAGTTCCAATTGCTAGAGGGAACGAGGCAAGCAGTCAATAATTCAATATGTGTTGCAAACCGACTAAAATGCCAGACCATCCCTAAAGGCCTAACCTATGAGGACCGTCACGTGAGAGACGGCACTAGAGCACTCATAAATATATGGGAGATATCATATAAATATAGTTGTCAAACATGGTGTAACAAACCAAGGGCCAATGAATCTCAAGTGGTAGCTGAAAGAGACTAATCGTCCACCGACTCGGACGTCGACAGCAGACAAGGGATTCCCGGAACCCTATGATGAACGCACTACTAGTACATGTCAACATTGCTAAGTCACAGTATAGACATTCAACACATAATCATGACTTGTACAACCCTTTATCAACACAACGGGGTTCAAAATACCTTCGCTGCATACTTATTGGACAGTTCAGCAGCCAACTTGAGTGCACGAGGCGTATCATATTTGTCCATGACGACTTCCACGAGCTGGATTTTCCCGGCACTGGAGAACTGAGGATCGTCCAATAACTTTTCCAGATCGACCTTGTCACGGACAGTGTACGACCTGGACAAGGTGCCATCAACGTCCCCAAGAGTCGTAAGAAGCGAGGTCCATTTCCTAATGACGCGTCAGCTTCTCGGGTCATGATATGCCCGAAGCTACAGTCACTGACCAGTTTACAATATCGTTGTACTTTCTATCAGAGAGTCAGTAGTGCTAAGCGGCACAAAAGAAGTATGACTGACCTGTGCTTGCCGTGAATGTTCCTCTCGATGTTGTAACCACTGTTGTTAATCAGGAAGATGATTGGGGTGAGCCGATGATGAATCATGGTGGAAAGTTCTTGAACGGTGAGTTGCCTGAAGACTGATTAGGAGACAGCCGAAGACAATCATGGTATAGCATACATGCTACCGTCTCCGATGAAAAGTATGACGCGACCGAGTCCTGCGTCGCGGGCGGCAAGGGCAGCTCCTAGAGTGCTACCTATTGGATCCTTCAGTTGTCTTACTCTCCGAGGGTCTTTATTCTAACTTCTCACCGACAGTCCAGCCGATGCTGCCATACAGAATCTGACTCAAGAACAAGGTTTCTTCGGGTAAAGGGACATCCAAGATGCCGAAATTCGAAGTACCTACCACCGCGATCATTCGTTTATTACATACTGTATGCTGAATTACGCACCTGTCTCTGCGACAATCACATCTTTCTTTCTAAAGAACTTGCCCACTCGAGCCCAGAAGTAAGCTTGCGTGATTTCATTTGTCTGTTCTACAGGTGTTTCTAGCTTGAATTGCGGGACGACAAGTTCGCTGGCTTGATACCGTTGATTCTTCAGGCGAGCCGTGAGCTTTGGAAGTAAAAACTTCATTCCGATTCCGGGGAAGTGCGCATGGCGCACGAGTGTGTGGTCTGAGTGCAACTGAAATGAACGTTGACTTGGTCCTGGACTCCGATCAAAAGACATGCTGACCTCGACTACGTGCGTAGTTGGGATTTGATACGTGAACATCCCAGTATTGAAATCCGATTTAAGCGCGCCGATGGATAGGATCAACTTGGCACTTTCCACCCTCTCCCTCACCGGGGGATCACTGATAGATCCAATGTAAATCTTCGATAATTAAATGAGAATTAGGATTCAAGCACGGGGAACAAATACGTACGCCTCCGAATCGGTCATACGCTTCATTGACAGTAGCTTTGCCCATCGGGGTCGAGTACACCGGAAAGCGGGTTGCAGCGATCAAGTCTTTCACTTCGTCCTGCACATCGTGCCGAAGCACACAAGCATCTACGAGGATGATGATGTTACTTTCAGCCTCGTCGATAGCCTTTGTTATTTCGTCCAATGCGGAACTTTCCACTCCAGGGTCGTTTGGAACGGGAGCACGGGAGAGTGGGATCTTCAACCGCTTGGCCGAGATATTTTCACCTACCAGATCGGTCGGAAGGGTCAGGTAAACTGGACGAGCCTGGTGACCAATAAATTATCTAGTGGAGTGAACAATGGAAAACGTACGAGGTTGATGCAGTCGGTGAGAATGCGATCGATCTCCACTGCCGCGTACGTTTTGTTCATCAGCAGCGCATGAGACACGGTTATCTGCTCTGCGGCTTTACTGTAGACATCGAACCTACGCGCTGAGGTGAACAACGTTGACTATTTTGTTCAACTATATTATTACCTTCCATCACCGAGAGTGTGATGGAGCAAAGGTTTTTTCTTGAGTTGGACAGTGCTGGGAACCCCGACTATATGGAGTACCGGTACGATTTCTGAGAGCGCTGGATCGTATATTAGGGCGAAGATAAATGAAGGAAGGGTCGCACAGCCTTACCGCCCGCTACACCGTTGATAGCGCTCAACTCTCCGACGCCAAATCTTGGAAAGTGTTAAAAACGGCCGCATATAAAAGTCAACACTCAAGTACGTTGTAACGACTACCCCTATGCTGCGTGGCTTGACTCTCGCATATCCATCAGCAGCATACGCCGCGTTGAGCTCGTTACTGCGAGGTGTCAGACCATCGGCGTCGAAGGTGGTGAGAGATATACCAGTTGCCGATCCAATTCATCTTGGGATGATCCTCTATGTAATCCTTGTGGAGGAGCATGTCAATGGGACGGTCAGGCGAAGCATACACTCTGCATGCGCACCAAGAACGCTATGAATGTGCGTTAACGTCGTCGTGAGCACTAGCAAAGGGCACGTACGCATGTTGAAGTCGCCGGGGACACCAAAGACGGACTGAGGCAAAGTTTATCATCGTCTCGAGGAGCGGAGAAGACGTACTGTGACCCCGAGTTGCTCCAGCCTGGTTAGGAGGTAATTCGCAACAGTGATCTGCTCATCCTCTTTGCTCCCGACCGCGAGACCGTGGAGTTCTTTGCGAAGTCTGGCGACCTCTGACTGGAGATGAGTTACTGTGTCCGCCATGGTAGGTTAGGTGAGAGAGGAGACGGGCTCGTTGGGCTCTTATATGCAATTTCTCAGCCTAGGGACCAAATTGGAGCAGGCCTGATCATCTGCCAAATATGACGTTTATCAGACACAACGAGGTGAATCGATGACCCCTGAGTGCGCTCATATAGCGTACCATTCTTCCGCGAGGATGCCAAATTTCCCACTCGCCTTCTGCCCAGTTCGCCCGCCTTTTCGCCCCCTCAGGCATGCTTGAATCCCCGTCAGCGATTCCATAATCCACCCAAAGCATGATCACTCACAATACCTTGTAAATCGCGATCGTAGCCGCATTACCCGCGAGGACTGTCAGTGACACGCGCTGGATGCCCATAGCCATTTTCCCAAGAAGTATAGATACATCATCGAGATACCAAACGTCCCGTGATACTGCATTGCCCCACAAATTCCCCGGTCTCTCTTAGGACGATTGAGAACCAGAGAGTCGAGCCCTCTACTTGTGCCTTGAGAAATTACTTGTACTTCGTTGGGCAGGGCACAGTTGACTTAGCCGTGACGAAGCGCTAGGCCCGAAAGTAGTTGTGGATGGCGTAGAAGTGCTCAGTATCCTCGTCTTGGAAGCCGCGGAAAATAAGACGTTATGAGGTGAACATGGTGAGCTATTGATGGCAGCGCAATGCAATGGTTGGAGGAACAAGTTGACGGTGGCCAGACCCGACGGTCGCTGTACATGCTAGATAACTTGAAGAGTTTCAGCTGGACTAATCGAGCCGGACGCGAGTCGCCGAGCCGCCTCCACCAAGACCGGTGCCTTCCGGCAATAAACTTGTACTGTACTAGCCATAGTGCGCTCTCGCCATCACCCGAAACCTTGTCGGCAAGGTTTCAAACTTTCCTTCGAGGTAGCCCCATTTCAGGAGCATGTTCGCTCAGGGTGTGCATACTGACCCCCGGAAGTTCAAGTGGCTATTATGTTCGTCCTTCAACTGTTTCTGTCGCTTTTCGTGGAACACTGTCAAGGTGGCAGGCCCTGGGTTCGTTTCACCCCGGTATTTACTGTCTGAATCTACTTTGCTAGGGTGATGGTGAAATGCTCCGTGCGAAATGGAACTCACTGATTTTTCCTGATTTGCCCAGCGTCTCTCCTCGGGCTCCGGCGGGCATCGTGTTATCGAGTCCTCAGAAGGCAACCATGCCGCCGGGCTCCGACGGGCAGCGTGTCATCGATTCCTCAGCAAGCCAGGGCTACATTGATTCCTTGGTACGTAACTTGTCGTATCTTGAAACACCAAACTCAGGTATACCGTGTCCGCCCGCATCAATCAATCTGGTGCCTGCAGCGCCCGCTCGGGTAGTTAGCGTACAACTTGCAGTTGTATTTTATGACCGTTACCATCGTAGGCATCGAACAGTCTCCGGGCCGGTGGTTGTGCGGCGAGCCATGTCCACTTCATACAGTTTTCTGAAATGGTCCCCAGTGTTAATAGGTAAATACTAAGAGATGTTATCAATCACTCGATCATACGGACACCTGACTTTTGATGCAACTGGACAGGATTCTCACTTTCTATTTTGTAGGTCCGACCCATCTCATGCTACCTCCAGCTGACACGTTTCCAGATGTACGAGACCACATTGGGTCAAGCAACCTACTATTCTATATCATTTCCGAATGATCTGGGTGTTATCAAAACATTGGTGCGCTCATCATTGAATACCTTTCCTGTTCACACGGGTTGAAATCCGTTAGGTGTTTGAGATGTTGTGAGTTGATTTGCTACTGCTTTCTTTCGTGTATCATTATATCTGGCTTTCTCTAATATAGTAAACACTGCTATCTAATTGGGACTATTCATCTCTTCTGGGCATTTTTCGCATCGTGTCATGGCGATGACTCATGGGAATGTGACCATCGTTTACCATGGTGAGTGTCCAATTATCTGGGGTACAGTACACTTTTGGCCATGTTACTGTTAGGGGATGCCTTGTGGGTTCCTCCTACTGGACCATCCATTTTCGATGCTCAACTTGACCGCACAAAAAGACCATGACATGCTTTGGTGTGAATTGTGAATCAAATTTACGATGCATCCTTATCGACTTTACACTAACCATTTTCCAATCAGATTATCATCAGCGCGGTCCTGCAATGGTCTATTCGTATCCAGGGTATCCCTAGACATACTCAAAGTCCGTTTGTCAGTTTTTACTGCGTTCGGACATGGGTCAGTGAGCCATTACTGTCAGTAGACACTGGGGCAGCCGGTAACCTTTGCATAGTCAACGGAAAGAATAAGCTACTCACTTTCACCATCGTCAGTCCACATCCGAGTCTCTCATTGTGGACTGTTCATTTTACCATTGTATAGTTGGCAATAGTGCTCTTGGAATGTGGCAAATATAAGTCAATTACCAACGCACCGAACCCGGATTGACTGGTCGATGTCACGGCTTCACCAGGTTCTGGTATATGTTCACGGACCGATTTGGAGATAAGTGAATGAATTCGCTCTGGGGTATAACCCCAACGTGTTCGTGCATTCCTCGTTGCTTATTCCGCCCAATGTCGACAATAAAGCATTTCTCTAATAGAGCTCGCGTCGGAACTATCCAATATTTGTTTCAGTGCCAATCGTACGGGAACAGTATGTGACCTCATCGTATTGATTTGGTATCTTCAAGTAGAAATCTGACTTTTAAAGGGAATGCATTATCGTACAGGACATGGCGGTAGTCTGCATCAATACAGGTATTTTTACTGCGTACGCCGGTATATGCCGCCTTGCGCATCTCGTGATCATGATTGACCTGTCCAGCTTTCTATCATTAATCGCCCTCTCTACGGTAACGTCTGAAAGCTTGCAAATTATACAGCTACTGACCTACCAATGAAGTTCATCGGGCAAGGTAATGGCTTTTGGGTGGCTTCGGTTGGCATGTTGATTAGCCAGGGTAAGCGGATTGTTCACGCTGTGCTATGATGCTGACAATCGATGTGAGGGCTACGTGAACACCATGATAGCTGTGTGAGTTCCATCATGTTACTCATCTACGATTCCGAGTAAATCTGGGCAACGTTCATAGCCTCAATGCAAGAAAGGCGATCCGTGAACGGGCTGCCGTGCCTCCGAATCTGCGACATAAACGCATGGATAATCATTAAGTCGACACTAGGCCTTCCTCCACTTGGACTGACACACATGTAGCCTATATTGTCGTGGAACATTTCTGTATACTATACCTATGGATGGTTCTTCTATGCCTAGAAATTGTTCGGTATGTACATACCTGTTGGCCAATCCGTAATAGAGTGGTGTTGGGATCGGTCCCGGATGCGCTAGAGCATCTTAATCCATCAACAGCAGAGGATCGTACTCCACCCCTGAGCATGAATGCCGAGTCGTCAGAAGAATGATGCTCCAATCTTCTGAGGCCCTCCATATGCCTTCACACAATACTTCTAGCGTCGATCATTCCCTACAGTGGACTTGCCAGTGACAATTCGAACAGGATCAATCATGCACCGGTGCGTTATGATCTTCACTCGTGCGTCCACTCATCGTCGAGTATATCCATGGATATAATATCCTCCCGGTGACCTTCACCCCAATTGCAGCGTATGGTCTTCCACCTTGAATCCACTGTCAGATGTCAGCACAAGATCAAATATTTTTGTAAGAGACAAAGTGGCCACGTTCCCCTCAAAAACTCCCAGGGAGACGCGCTGAATGCTCAAGGCCGTGAAAGCATATCCGATTACAAACCTGTGTTTGGAAGGACGAGGCATGTTGGGTTCGTTTGTGATGAACCATTGCGCTTGAGCATGGTTATAGGAGCGCTTCGCCATCGCCGTTTCATCGAAGCCATACAGAAAAAGACGATAGGTGGAAACATGAGAGTTGCTGTTCCAACACGTAAAATAGAATGAGCACTATTTTCCGCAAGCACTAGCGTAGGAGGTCGTGTTGGTGTTTCTATATCGCCTGCGGTCCTGGAGATTCAATTAGGACACTTGGAAAGACATACTGACATAACCTGTGCCCAGCAGGAAGGTGGTTGTTAGGTCATATGCCAAAACGGATATCAGAGAAGTAATGAAATGCTGTATTTTTGAGGTGTGCATGCATCATACCATATCATGTCATAAATCAACAGTCAGAGACGACCATGGAAAGAGCATGCAAAGAATGGGATATGCGAAGGGCTCGGGGGCCATACAATTATTCTTCGTCTTCCTCCTCGCCCTCTTCCTCGTCTTCCTCGTCGTCTTCCTCTCTTGCGGCCTCGACCACCGCTGTTGCGATTCGGTCCAAGTCGCGTTGACCATCCTGGGTAATTCTCCGACCACCGTTATCAGTCTGTTCGAGGACGCCAATTTTCTCCAGCGATTGGCAGATCTTGCGTTGTACGGAGGATGAGGCGTTAGCGTGATGTGAAGGACGGTTTCCGCGCCTATTACGGCCGCCGTGGAATTTTGCGAGTCTTCCGATGCCGACGTCTTTGCGAAGGTAAATGTGCCGTGCAACAGCAGCTAGGATGGTCGCATTGAGGGGTGATCATTCGTTGCGTTCGGGATGTTTACCTGCACGGACATAGTACCAGTCTGCGTCATAAGGTGCAAGCTCCTTGTAAGCGCCGGTCTTGACGAGGTCAACCCATGTTGGCACCTCGAGCTTGCCGGATCGCTTGAGATGGGAGGCGTATGCGGTGATGAAGGCGTCTGCGCTGATCCAGATGATGGCCTGGGTCAGTTGAGGAGAAGAATGAAGATGTAGTCGAGCACACCTGATGTCTCTTACGCCAGGCATGATGGAGAGAAGATACTTACGCGGGGCGGCGCGCACGACAGTGGCGTGTGTGTATAGGATTTAGAGTTTGCAGCGGAGGTCGAAATGCAGCCACTGTCTGTGCAGTTCTCCGCTTAGTCAGCGGCAGGCTATATATTATTTTATTATTTAGGTATTTGCAAGCTAAGTGAAATAATTCGTGATAGGTCGGCTCAGAAGGACGACATGATCCACTCACTCCCACCGGAACTACTGATCGAAATATTCGTGACCTCGTCCCAGACAGGCCCGCAGTTCACCCCGCTTACCATTTGTTCCGTCTGCAAACGCTGGAGAGACATCTGCATAGCCTCCCCCAAACCATGGCAGACCATCATCGTCAACGACCGCCCCCGCCGCATATCTTCCCTCAGAACCCAGGCTGAACTCTGGATTGCCCGCGCTGCGCCTCTGCCCTTCAGCGTCGATGTCGACCTCGTAGATCTCGACCACCTGCTTCCAGTCTTGTCGTGCTTTCTGCCCCATCTATTCCGTTGGATGGACTGCAGAATCACGTTTGGAGGGCACACAATATACACCCGACTCTTCGATTTCACTGTTGCGGCTCCCCGCAGAGTCCTCCATCACCTCAGCATCCGGCTCAAAGCTCCGTTTGACGACGAGGAGGATCGTGACGACAAGATCTTTTTCTCTTGCAGAACCAACTCCCTCAGGCACGTTTCGATGAAGATAGTCTCCCCCGGTCTCCCCTCCGCGGACTTCATCAACCCTCTCCACTTCACCTCTCTCGTTATCGCAGAACCGTCCCTCACCCATACCGTCCACTCTCCCGAGCTGCTCGCCTTCCTTGCTTGCTGCCCTAATCTCGAACACTTTTACCTCCATGGTGTCTCCTCTGAGGAGGGCGTCTTGTCCGCTCCCCCAAAGGTCGTCACCCTCCCGCGATTACATACCATTCTGCTCGACCTCATCTGCATCCAGCGCAGCGTTCTCTCACATCTACACCTTCCTGCTCTGAGGGAGCTCCATCTCCGCCATCTGAACATGGATGTCTTTACGGATGAATATCATGCGGAAGAGTATGGCGATAGCGACGACGAGGCCCAGGACTTTTCACAGTCCCCGTCGAGCGACCACCACACCGGCATGGGCCTTCGAAAGCTCATCCTACGCTCGCGCCCTCCTCTCGAGGTCCTTGACATGGATCTCTCAGATATGCGCACAAAGGACTTTGAATGGGTGTTTGACCATCTGCCGTACTTGAAGCACTTCTCCATCGTTGGATCGGACATGTCCGACAAGGTCGTGCAGCTCTTCAAGCCCGTGCCCATCTACACCGCTCCCGGAACTAGCGGTGGTCGTTGCAGAGTCCGCCTGCCGCGGCTCACAACGCTCAAGCTCTTTGGATGCCAGCAGTTTTCGGGGGATGCGTTGGTGGAGGCTCTCAGTACTCGTGCTGCCTATACAGATATGGTGACTCCCAAGGAGACGCTTTCCAGCGTCGTCGTCTCCGGGTGCCACAGGTTCACGACCTATCACGGAATTCAGCTTTCGCGGTACCTGCATGATCGTCTTCATTTCTCGTAGCATGAGCAATTTCCTTTCGTTCAGAGCATGGCCTATCGTTATCTGTATTCCCTCGTGGTTCATTATAGTGTAAATGTAAATGTACCGGACTTGGTCTCTTTCTTGGTTGCTTTCGCATGCATAGTTAATAGTCTTTCGGATAACATGGCAATTTCCAGGTTCTGGTGGTTGTATAGGAGCGTATTATACTTGTGATCATGTCAGTTGCATTGTGCCATGATCTTCATTCTCATCGACCCTCACAGGAAACATATCGTCCAAGCCCTGTCTATGCGCTGATTCGCGTAGGAGATGGCGCACGTTGCCGACACGACGATGGTCGCCTCGCCAGGAACCGTCGTGGCCCCGCTCGCCCCAGTGAAACGTATGAAACGTATCCACTTCGTAGCCTTCGCCCCATTTTTGCCTCACGAACGACGTATCGAACGGGGGTTGGTAAATCCACCACTGTCACATGAACCCGCAATAGGAGGCGACACCGATAAATCAATAGAGATCACGTACGTGGTCCACGAACTCGATCGGTTCGCCTGGCGGGACGACGAGATGAATAGTCGTCGGCGTCGCGATCTCCAAAAAACAATCCGTCTCGAGGAAGAGTGCCAGGACATCCATGAACACCGTGCGATAACGGCCGGGAATGTACAGCGTGTCCACAGAACCGCCGATGAGCCTCGTCTGCCCGTTGGTGCGCTCTGCGAGGCGAGCGCGCATGACCTCGGGCACCTCATGGAAGGCGGTCATGCAGACGGACACCCCGACGTGTGGATCACTGAAACGACCTGTATCAGCGAACGAAATTTGTTCACGTGTGATCATCCATGTGAGACGTACCCCCACCTGAGGCAGCTCGTTAAGCCATGCGACGCATCCCAACTCAATCACAAACTCACCACCAGTCAGGGCCCCAGCCTCTCCACGTTTCCGTGAGATTTATTGACGGATCGGGGGAGATCATCGCGGGAGGGGCATGCTGGCTAACATTCAGCACCAATTCAGCCGGCTCACCAAGAGCTGGGTTGCCAACAGGCTGTCCCCAAGGAGAATGATACCAAAACAAGCTCTGATTGAATTGTTGGAGCCGCGGCACATTAAGGAACGTGTCGAAAGGCGCCCAAAGATACCCATCGTAGCAGTCGTATTCACGCAAGGCGGTGTAGAGCATGTGATGTGCCATCTTCGCCAACAGTAAGGCATGGTTGCGTGGATGACAGTGACCACTCACCCGCCCCGCCATTTTGTAGAACAAAGGGTCATTCAGGTCCTCGTCCGATTGGAACGAATCCACAAGGACATCATAGGAGTGAGCAAATCCCTTGTCTTCGCGACTTGCAGGACCGATATACACGATCTACACCACTCTTGCTTAGAGTACATCCCACACTGTTCCAAAATACTCACGTTGGGGAAATAATCGGCATAAACTTCTTTATAAAAGTCTAGGTTGGCATCATATCTGGCATGGCTGAAAAACACGATCAGCAAAGTGGTGTTGAAATGTGTATAATTGCCGATCGTCTTTGCAAGTTGCAAAGCTGATGATTGTGGTACACGACAGGTTGAATGGTTGCTTGATGACCCAGACAGAACTTTCCATGAGTCCGAGATCTC
>JBBPKG010000085.1:3693-15444 GCA_038089115.1 Fistulinella cinereoalba | reverse complement strand
AGCAAAGTGGTGTTGAAATGTGTATAATTGCCGATCGTCTTTGCAAGTTGCAAAGCTGATGATTGTGGTACACGACAGGTTGAATGGTTGCTTGATGACCCAGACAGAACTTTCCATGAGTCCGAGATCTCCATTGCCGAGTTACGGGATATGGCAATGAGGATGTAGCCCAGCGTCGCCAACGATACTGTCGCAGCTGCAATACGTCGATACCCCTGTAATCCACACATTAGTCATTGTAACTCTGGAATTCAAAAGACTCACCGAAATTAAAAGATTGTGTATGTGCTCGTGCGGGTCATGATATTCTCGGTATAAAATAAACATGCCGCATCCGAAAATGGCGATTAAACAACCAAGAGATGCGGGAGACGGTATTGCGACGGCCTTCCATGCATCAGCGATAATTGAAAGAGTCGATGCCAAGGAAGTAAGAATGCCCTGGTTCACTGCACCATACTCTGCAATTAATAGAAATAAGAGCGTTGTAGCGCGGATGACCGGAATCCTCACGTTGGATAAGGAATAATGTCGTGATGTCTTTTGCTGCCTGAGTTAACGGTATTCCCGGAAATGCGGATAGAAGCCGGTTATGATATGAATATGGATACTGGACAATATGAGACGGGTCTGACACAAACAATAAAAAATGAATAAGGCATGAAATGGCGAACATCATGCTATTGATGAGGTACGCAGATGACGAGCGGTGCAGCCCATAAACCTATTTTTGTATGGGTTAACAACCCTCAAACAACATGGGACACAAACCATTTCGACAAGAGAGATCCACATCGAATTACAGAGAGCAAACGCGACCAGAAGACCGTATGGTGGGGACACCGGGCCCATAACTGCATCCTTCCGAGCGCGGGTCAGCATCTCAGTGGACTCAAACTTTCGACGTTGGCTTACCCTGGCGATGAGGAACCCTGCAAACTGACATCACCGTGAGTTTCAAACCATCCACATGGTGCCCATTACACACCTGGAGAGCGGCTGCATGCCAGAAAGAGGAAGGGAAGGTTCTCGAGGAAACAATTCGCACAAAGGCGAGAACAACGAGAATTGTCACAGGGGAAGCCAGAGGCAGCGTAAAAGGGTGGATAAATTGCCGTGCCCTGAGATCCTATGTGAACGTTCTCGGTAAATGCATCCGTGAAATGGTAGCCGGCAGTCGAAAGTGCACGCACGGTATAGCCATGGAGAGTATGGACAAGCGCGATCGCGAAAACGGACACCGTCGATCGCACGCTTCCAAGAATGAATATGACACGGGAGCGCGGATGTGGTTCTCCGCAATGCGGACAACTCCAGATGGGGACCGGATGCCTTTCCCATTGGTCACGAAAGGGGCCGTCACCGGTTTGGCGATTCATTGGAAGCCATGCTTCGCAGGGATCACACGTTGGCTCGGCGGCACTGGCAGTGGATGGTCGAACGCGCCGCCATACAAACCATACGAACAGGCAGAAAGCAGACTTGACGAGGTCACTTGCAGCGAGGTAGAGGCTATTTTGACGAACCTGAGGTTGTTGAGTGCCTTCGTCACTTCGAATCGTTTCTGGGGATGTCGATGACACGAAGAAAAATAAGACAATCTACAATGGGAGCCCAGCCTGAGCCCGAGTTCTGTAAGTGGCGCAAAAAGATTTGATCTTACCACCAAGGCACCCGCCTTTGGATATGAAAACGAAGGGAGGTGTAGCAGGTTCGAAAGAGTGAGATGGATTAACGAGAAGGAACTCATAATTAATTGAGCCTGCCCCGATCCCGTCCGAATCGTTTGCTCTTGGACAGTACCAAACGAGTCGGCTCAGGGAGTCATTAACAGGGGCGGGCCCGGCCGCGGCGCGTCAGGGCACGTCACGGAGCACCTGTGGATCCTATTGCAGGTGGCGACGTTATTTGCGAGATCTTTCGCGTTAGAACTTAGAGGTGCCACCCCTCGGCAAAGACGTTTCTTATTTGACAGCTGACATGGGATCCACAGGTGTCACGGAGTATGTACTAACAATATTGATTATTGACGAGCTCAGACAAAACATTGGCAACGAATCCGCCGACAAACAGGCGTGCTACAGAACTTGAAGTTCATCAACAGTCGCGGACTTGAGGGGTCCGTTTCAAAGGGCCGCTTGTAAATGATTCTATAGAGGAATATGATGCATGGAATGAACGCCGTAGCCCCGCCTAGTACAAATCATGATGTAATACAGTCATGTACAGTACAAACCCCTGCGGTAGCTCGAGAGTCTACAGACCTGGAGGAAGATACAGATACATAGTAGATCGTCCTAGTAGTAGCTCCTTAATGAGCCGGAGCACCGTTCGCCCCGTTGGCCTCGGCGTGGTTAGTGCCATTAACACCGTTTGCCTTGGCCTCCTTGACACCGTTCGTCACGGGAGCCTTGCCACTCTGCGACAAGAGGTGTCTGCGAGCTTGCACAGCTGCACGCAGCTGGTCAAGGGCGGGGACGGTCGCCTCCCAGGAGATGCAAGCGTCAGTAACGGACTGGCCGTAAGTGAGTCCAGCAGGGCCACTAGGAGGAATATCCTGTCGGCCCTCAACGAGGTTGGACTCAAGCATGACGCCCATAATAGCCGCGGAAGTGTCTTCGTGAGCGAGTTGGTGGGCCTTTGGGAATGCAGAGATAAGTCATTAAAATGCCACAGGACATAGATCACTCACAATGTCCGCAATAACTTCCACTTGTTTTCGGTGCTGCTTTTGGCTGTTGCCGTGGCTGCAGTCAATCTACACACGGTATAAACAAACATCAGAGGACCAGGGAGAACTAGAAATGTACCATAATTTTGCAAGGCAAGTTAGCCTTGACGAGTTTGTCACGGCAATCCCGCACATATTCTGCGGCATAGTTAGGCCCCTTTGCACCTCCACGAAGGATGACGTGAACATCGGGGTTCCCCTACCCGGTTTGAGTACGATTGTGTGGATAAAGCCAATGTAGACTTGCCTCG
Organism: Fistulinella cinereoalba; assembly: GCA_038089115.1. Taxonomy (NCBI): domain Eukaryota; kingdom Fungi; phylum Basidiomycota; class Agaricomycetes; order Boletales; family Boletaceae; genus Fistulinella; species Fistulinella cinereoalba. Next base: position 12,462 of record JBBPKG010000085.1, on the reverse strand, counting down.
GTCTCTACGATACTGCTCAAGCCCTCCTTACCGACGGAAAGGAAGACATGTCCACTGCGGGCGGCTCTGCAGGCGTCGATAGCAATACCGACGGAGCCATCCGTAGAGTTTTTGAAGCCAGTAGGCATGGACAACGCAGAAGTCAGCTCTCGGTGGACCTGAGACTCAGTCGTTCGGGCACCAATCGCACCCCAAGAGACGAGATCTGCGGTGTACTGAGGAGAGATTGTATCCAAAAACTCGCAACCGGCGGGGAGTCCAAGCTGCGCAACATCAATGAGCAATTTACGGGCTATGCGCAACCCTTTGTTGATATGGAAACTTGAGTTCATGTCTCTGAGAGTGATAATGTATGAGAAAAGGGCATAGCCTAAATCTATATGGCTTACGGGTCGTTGATAAGACCTTTCCAACCAAGCGTTGTCCGGGGCTTTTCAAAGTAGACACGCATAACGATCAAGAGGTCATCCTTGGCCTCTTCCGCGTACCCTCTGAGTAATTTCGCGTACTCGATGGCAGCATCGACGTTATGAACGGAGCACGGGCTATAAGTGTTGCATAAGTGACGCGATCGATTGAGCCGCCCTGGAGGTGACACACCCCACCACAACTATCAGACGGTCGTCATTTCCATGGAGGATGTTCTCTGTTGCACGACGCCCTTCAATGACGGTGTTTGCGGCGAGGAAAGTCCTGTATTGGTGTTGAAGTGCGTTAGCAAGCAGGACTCATAAAAAGTGCCACTCACAACGGCAAGTCCTCCTGGAGAATTTGGGGAGGGATCAAGGGCCGGGTTGCCCTGACACGCCTGTTTTCGAGCCGCTGAAGAGCATCCTTGTAGGGGAGAGTCATGCTGAGATTCACGGGGATGAGTCAGTCTAGCCGAGTCTGGCGTATTGATCAATCAAGCGATGATGGCGACCCAGTCTCCGCTGAAAGGGCTTATATATGTTTTCTGAGAGGTGAGATGCACAGGTATGAGAATAGTCCTCAGGGAAAAAATCGGCTAGTAAGTTTTGGGTGGTAGTACTGGTACCGCACAGAGATCTGATTAGCAGATGAGTGCGCATCTCAAATTTATTGCCACGCCAGCTCGGCAAAAGCGTACGCGTGCTGCTGACCCAAAGTTTGCCAGCACCGTCATTTCTTGTTCCCTCCCTTCTACTTCATATTCATATCCGGCCCAATATGGATTTCTCACAATTCAACGCAGCGGAACAGGCTCATATGACCAAGGTCATCGAAAAAAAACAGGTATGGGAAAATGCGACTCTCAAGACCGTGCTCATGGGGCTGGCTTCTAGATGCAAGACTTTCTGCGTCTCTACTCCGGCCTGGTGGAAAGGTGTTTCAACGCATGCTGTAATGACTTCACTAGCAAAGCACTGTCTTCCAAAGAGGTTTTATCGTTCTCTTTTCGTGCTATCTAGCTAACCCCGTTTAAAGGAGCAATGTGTTCTCAACTGCTCGGACAAGTTTCTCAAGCACTCCGAACGTGTAGGCCAACGGTTTGCGGAACTGAACGCTGGTATGGCCCCTCGGAAACTTTTTCCCCGTTCCGCTCACCTTTTTCCCAGAGGCAATGACACCTCCCAAACCCTGAGTATATTGCCAAGTTTCACATGGCATTCCAGGAGCACGCCGATGGTGGTCGAGTCGATTGTGTAGCCGTGGTAAGGCATCCCAGGACTCATACCCTTTTGTGGGAAGGAGTACAGACCTCCAAGTAGAGTAACCTCGCGCATTTTGGTGATCATAATATCATACAATCCACACTTTATCCAACGGAAGCTGCAAGTATTGGCGCATATCACACCGTGATAGGAATTCAGGGGATGGGTTCGCAGGTCAGTACTCGGAACTTGGGCGCCGCTGAATGTATCAGCCAGTACTTCCGCAACATCTGAATTGAGACCCGTGACGATTTTGCCGACTTCGTGCGACTCGACGCTGTATCGAGGGGAAGCGTTCAGTGAGCAACTACCGGCATCGCATAGCCCTTAGGGAATGTACTTCCCCTTCCGACTGGTGGGATCTAGCCTCATATTATCACCCTTGATGGGAATGATGAGACCTCGTCCCAGACCTACATAACTTCACCCGTTTTGGAGGTCATGGATATGCAATTTCCACCTGGGGTTGGATATATTATCTAGCTAACAGTCTCATGCTCCTTTTCCCACAACAGATCTGTAGCGAGGCTTCGTCGTCTTCCTACCCGATGTTAAGTAGATTGGTACGGAGCCTCCACCATAATCATTGATGTGGAACGCCAGACGTCGAGTATTGTTTCTTACCGAAACGTTAGTTCGTTATCCTTGTTGACTCTAACTCAGTATGGCAAGGCATATGATTGGAATGACGATGCAACAATCAATCAAGCTTTCAGCTGGCTTGGTTGGTGAGTCGGCAATCAGACAGTCTATCATTTTCGGTCTATTTATATGAACGAGTGGCATACTTTTCACCGGCCGAGATGCGATCTTATCAACGATTGTCGATATCTACACGTTCATATTCGCGCTTGACCAGAGCCTTTAAAATATTCATTCATGGCGATTAATGCTATGCCGGCCCAAACCAGATCGGACTGCAGTGTGTGCATTCCTCATTTAGAAACGCCAGAACTCATTGAAATAGCCCATACCTGGATTTCCATGCATCATCTACTGGGCATCAAGCATTAACTCATCTTGGAATCCGGCTTTGTAGCGGGTCTTCGTGAGGGCTATCCTCACATTCTTAGTACGTGGCAATGAAGTCTTCATCTGGCACGTAGACTGACCTGCGCGGCGTGATGGCAAACTCTGCAAAATGGTTGAGCAGCTGAGAAAGTGATAAACAACTATAGTTTCCCCCAAGACACGCTCAAAAGTGCGATGGCTTACTACCTGAGAAACTCGAGGATGCCACTGGCACTTGAACGACTTGAACATTACCACTGTTTCGTGAGATTTTGTCCAATTATGGATGTGCTCAAGGGTGATCAACTTCGATCGTTTCTCAAAATCTTTGTTTCCCACTCCCAGCCTGAGCGATCGTCGCACTTAGTCGGTTCGTATCACGATTGTCTGTGAACTTACTCAGAATGGCCCCGCAACACCCACTCGTTGGTAAACTCGCGCCGTCTTTCTCGATCTCTGATTCAAATGGCGAGGTGTATAAATTCCCCCCTGAGGAGGGCGGTGGCCGCATCGAGAAACCGATTGCACTGTTCTTCTACCCCGAATCAGGTATTCATGCGACACTTCTGTTTCGTTCTCACTGTCTCACGTGTTTCGTATACCCAGGTACCTATGGCTGCACCCGGGAAGCATGTCAATTTCGCGATGCCCTTGCTGGTGTGTGTGGCTCACCGCGGGAAACCGCAGCATCCACTAATAAACTATGTCAGAAAAAGAAACATATAAGCGTAGCGACGTTCTGGTCATCGGTGTCAGTTCCGATCCCGTGGAAAAGCAGAAAGCGTTCGTCGAGAAGCACAGTCTCACTGTGAGTATCTCACAAAGTGCAAGCCACGATGTCGGGATTACGCTTACCGGTCGTGCAGTATCCTGTTTTAAGCGATCTGAATCATGATGCACACAAAGCGTACCAAATTGGACGGGGACTATGGGGGTTGACTGATGCACGCACGACATTCGTTATCGATTCGAAGGGGACCATCAAGTGAGGTGTTACTTTGGCATAACTCCTTGAAAGCCTATGAACTCACGGTCTGATTTTCGGCAGGGGTGTATTGAGCGCAACAATGAACTATAGCGCTCACGTCAAATTTGTCACTAAGGAGCTCGAGAAAATGCAGACTCCGGATGCCACGGCCCTCGGAGGTGATCGGGAGAATATAATACAGCCTTCTGAAGATACGGAGACGGATGAGGTGGGTGGAGTTACACAAGCAACTGACGTTCAGGCTTGACGGTGTGGCATCGAGTCTCAAAACTAGGTATTCCTAATATCTTACGACCATGACGTACTTATTGTTCATAGGCGGAAAACACTATCACAGCGCTATGTACTATGTACCACAGGCCCGTCCGTATCCACACTTGGGATGGCAACAGAATACTTCATTTCTTTCATGCACGCTATAGATGACCGCGTCGGGCTCTCAAATTCTTGAAGATTTCGAAAAGCCCTTAACTCTACACGGTTTGAATCCTCAGATGACTTTCTCTGTTCCCCAGGTCTGCCTTGAAGTGTTCCATACGGGTCCGCCTTTACAAGTTGGGTATGACATACATAGTAGTTCAAGCGCATGGAACTCCAGAAACCTTCACAGGCTGGACTCTCGAAAAGTTATTCTCAGGTTCGACTCCCCAGTAGTTTTTTTTATCTTGGTGCTACGACTTACGCCAGTTTTTCTTTTGTGGTTAACACCTCATCCATACGGGCTACTCGGGCGCGGCATAACGGCCAAAGCCCTCAAAAGGCCCTGGGCTCTCGAAAGGCCTTCAACCCCGAGTTCGATTTCCGATCGACTTTTTTGTTCCATTCTCGCTTTCCGTTGCGATGCTTACGAACTCCAAATTACCCGATTTAGTTCGGGCATGGGCTACTAGCGGCTAACCGCGCGGGGCTCTCGAACAGCATCAGGCTCTCTCAAGGTCTGCGGCAGCCCACGTTCGAATAATGCGGATGGCCTTTTCTCCCCCTTTAGCAAGTTTTCCTAGCGAAATGCCCCATCCGAGTCTATTTTTGCGAGTCGAGCATAGCGCAACAGCCAAGCGCACCAGGTCCTTGAAAAGCCCTGTGCTCTGGAAAGCTTTGGCTTTCGAAAAGTCACGACCTAGCGTAGCGCTCAGCTCTCTGACTAGAGTAGTGTTTCTTTCTGCATTATAGTACTTGGTATCTTCTCCAAGTCATGCCGAACTTTACCAACTCGGGTGGCATGGCAATGATTAACAACGCCCTTGGGGTCCATGAACAGCCTCGGGTTCTGGAAAAACCCAGAGCTCTTGAAGAGCTGTGGCTTTCGGAAAGTCGCAGCGGACTGTTTGACTCAATGACTCTTGGCGATCTTTTATTTCTGGTTCCTTTGATGAGTTTCTCAAGTTTTCCATTGTTCAAGTTATAACCCATCGATTCTGGTAGCAACATGGGAATGGCATAACGGCAAATATCCCCGCTTCTGCAACGACCTAGGTTCTTGAAATCCCTCAGCTCCATGAGAAACGCACTGGTCCCTTGAAAGGTCTGCAGCCATGTACTCGACGGCTTTTTTTAATCTATGTTTTTATGTCCCACACCTGGATTCCTATTCGGTTAAGCTTGTAGTAGTGACTCTGTTGAATGGACTATAGGATGACAGGATCGGAAGCGTAGACATCGGGATAGATTTACAGAAAATAAAGAAACCACACCTACTCGAGAGAAAGCGACCAGACATCAGGTGGTAAAACGATGAACATGTTGGATGATACTACTGACCTGATCCCACCCTGTAACTTATCAGGGGGCGGCCTCGTACGGGATAATCCATTATAACCCATGCATATACTAGATAATAATGTCATTACAATGGATGATCGAAGGATGCATGAACTTTTCTCACAGGAGTTCTTTCCGTAATGTAGTGTACCTGAGATAGTCACACCTTTTCGTTGCATCTTTCCCCAGGTGATATCAGGGTCCGAGCTAGCGCTGTCGGATAATGCAGCACTTCATGCCAAAGGATCACAGGTCACGGTCAAGGATTCTCATGTGGCATGTCGGGGCAGTCGGGAGCAAGTCGGGTAGTAGGCCGGGAGGCTGTGCAAAATGGTTTTTACAACCATTCACGTGACCGCGTAGCTGCCTCGTGTCTGTTCAAATCGACGACGGGTCGAACACAAAGAAATTCAGTTTGTTCTTCGCATCCGTCGCCATCGTCCTTGACGTTCGCGACGTGTTTTTTGTTGTCGTATCGTCTTCTACGACGTTTCTTATCTTTCCTTCGTTCTATCTTGCTTTTCGCGTAAGTCAACATCAATTCTCTAGGTCCATGGTCTCTTCCTCAGTTTCTCGAACGATATCGCCGACAATTGGCGAGCACCGCGTCTCGCCACCTCGCACACCTCCAACTACCGCTCTTGACGCGCCCAAGAACAACCGCCAACCATCCACCTCTCCCTCAGACGACTCCTCCATCATCGAGCTCTCATTTGACTACGAACTCGACTCCGCCGGTAACTATGTCCGCGTCTCAAAAGGTTCCTCTCGCTCCAATCAGTCAAGTCCGCCCACTCCTCATGAAGCTCTGCTCGATGGCCCGCTCGCACGTAAATTGTCGTCATCATCGCCTCCCCCGACATCGGCTCATATCCCTTCGCATGTCCAAGTCAAACCACCATCGCCGTCCTCATTTAACTCCCCAGATCATCCCCGTCGTAACTCACTCTCGCGTTCCGAGAGTTACCCCTTACAACAGACTACCCTGGTTGATCAACTACAGCATCGTCACCAGTCCTCGGCAACTGCGAGCTCCGCACGATCTTTCCAGCGCGCTACGTCCGGACCAGCCGCATTGACACCGGCTGCACAATCTGCCCTTCGGGCCCCGGCCTCCAATGGCCTGCGTGGAACTGGCCGTAAACTCGGCCGGCCGCAGCGCATACCACTCGATGATCATCGGGAAATCCCACAAGGTGAAGAACGAGATGATATCATACCTCACACACGTGGAGAATGGGACAAGCATGCGCAGGAAGAAAAGGAAAACTTGATTGCATCTTCGGACGGCAATGATGTGGTTGCATCCGATGCAGGCGCTGCCAGGCGCTCATCGCCCAGACTAGTCAGCCGATCCGCCTCGCTGGGCCAAGTTGATGGACGCGCAATTTCGGGGCTACCCGCGCGAAGCTATGTTTCTTCTCTGACAGGCACAGGTGGTTTGTCGCGTCCTCCCTTACAAGCAGGAAGACAGATTATGCCCGGACCTAGTCGGGCCGGCCGTGTGCTCATGGGCGCCAAGTACGGTACCGGCGGCGTCAGCTTTGACAAGATTAACGAACATGAGGGAAGCGAGAGCGAAGCTGCCTACGACTACGCGGGCGAGGAGACTGACACGGGTTAGTGGCCATTCTGAAGGTGGAGGTACAATGTACTAATATGTCCCCATAGGAGATGAGCCCCAACCCAACAGTCTGCCTCGACACCGCAGCTATGCACCCCCTGTGACTCAACAGAGCGCCACGCGGCCACGGCGATCTGCAAGCTTGAGCGATGCCTCTGGTGGTGCGTTTCCAATTACCTCTTGCGCCTCGCGCCTCAGACCCACACTCAGCGGAGGACCGATACTCTCCTGTGGCCCAATCTGCTCTGCTGGCTGCTCAGAATCAGTATTCATCGAGACCAGGCTCAAGCCTTGGTCTAAATTCCGCGCGCATACGACGTACACCAATGGAACACGAAGGTGAGACTCCTAATGGCCCCAAATTCGCCGTTGGTTGACCCTGGTTTGCAGAATACCCTGCAGAGTACCCTCGCCGGCAGGTGGCAGATGCTGTCCCCGAAGTAGTTCCCCAGCAACCCCGTCAATCACCCTCTCCGACACACATGGCGCAAGTACCTCATCTTCGCTCGCAGGTCCCGACTCACAATCGACGCGACTCTGATACCGTCCGTACGCTAGCCCTCGACCCAGTCTCCGCTGGATCCCCGACCGCTGTTGAACACATTCCAGGACGAGTGTCACCCAAAGGTAGAAATTTATCAACATTGCAGCAGCAGCATCCATTCCCCGTGTCCCAGCTGCAGCCTTCGCAACCTCTGTTGCAAGCACAGGGTCAAGTATACCACCGACGCAGCCCTACTGCTCCTGAACCTCCGACGACAAGTGGCACTTTGGCACCTCCACCCGGTACCGGGGTTCAGAAGAGTGGTAAAACATGGGCCGGCGGCGAGGAGCGCCTAGAGGCCGATCTCAACGCGAAACCCACACAGCGGGAACCCCTAAGGCCAGCACCACCACCGCCCGCTCCAGCTTCGTCCACTGCTGCCCCAGTACGCAACCATAACATCGTCGTAAACAAGAAGGTGTATGCACGCCTCGATCTCATCGGCAAAGGTGGCTCCTCGCGCGTATATCGTGTAATGAATGCGGCAAACGAAATTTATGCCATCAAACGCGTTTCCCTTGATAAAGCCGATGCGGAGACAATCAGTGGGTACAAGAATGAAATCGCGCTGCTTAAGCGACTGGAAGGAAACAACCGAATTATTCAATTATTTGACTCAGAGGTTAAAGCTGCGCCGGGCGGTGGCAAGGGGCACCTCATGCTGGTAATGGAATGTGGAGAGGTCGATCTGGCCAAGTTGTTGCAAGAGCAACAAAAGGAGCCCTTGAACATGGTGTGGATTTCATATTATTGGCAACAGGTACGCTCAAGCATGAATTCCTTCACCTGTTGGTTGTAACGACATCCAAAACGTAGATGCTGCAAGCGGTGCATGTTATCCACGAAGAGAAGATCGTGCATTCGGATCTGAAGCCTGCCAACTTTGTGCTCGTGCGTGGACAACTGAAGTTGATCGACTTCGGCATCGCCAATGCTATTGCAAACGACACTACCAACATCCAACGGGATCACCAGGTATTGAATTCGTACCAGCATGCTCATGCATGGCTGAGCAGATTTAGATTGGGACGGTCAACTATATGTCGCCTGAAGCCATTGAATTACCAGAGGGCATGCGACGCCTGAAAGTAGGTCGACCCAGTGACGTCTGGTCTCTCGGCTGCATCCTGTACCAAATGGTCTACGGCCAACCACCTTTCCAACACCTCTC
>JBBPKG010000084.1:44672-57907 GCA_038089115.1 Fistulinella cinereoalba | reverse complement strand
GACACTTCCTCGTCGCCAAGTGCGACATAATAGACGAATAATGTACCAAAGACGATGATAGATGCTGAAAATAAAACGCGGTATAAAAATCGTTGAGTGATGATTGGCTCGTTCTTTTTGCGGGGCGTTTTCCGCATGACGGCCGGGTCCACGGGATCCACACCTAACGATTGGCTCGGGGGTCCTGTCAAGGAACGATCAACAGGGTATTGAAAACACAAGTGCAACTCGACAAACCATCCATAAGGATATTGATAAATAAAATTTGCATAGCATTTAGTGGGTTACTGTATCCAAGAAATGTGCTAAGAGTGATCAGCGAAAGCGCAGCGGCAGCAGTGCTGAGCTGGAAACACAGGAAATTCTGGATATTGTGAAAGATCGATTTTCCTGTGCATTTTTTCAGTATCAGCTTCGGGATGAGATGAAGGAGAAGGGCCTGACCTTCCTCGACAGCGGGTAGTATTGTACTAAAGTTGTCCTCCACAAGGATCATGTCCGCGGCTTCCTTGGCTACATCGGTACCACTCTTCCCCATGGACACGCCGATGTCTGCTGTCTTCAATGCTGGGGCATCGTTGACTATAGGCAATCAAATGATCAAATTATACACAGGAAAACGTGGGAGTGGCACGCACCTCCGTCTCCGGTCATAGCTACGACAGCTCCACGAGCCTGAAAGGCCTCGACAATCGCCATCTTGTGGCGCGGCGTGGTGCGGGCAAACACGCTCACGCTACCCACACGTTCCATCAATTGCGCCCTGCTCATCTGATCAATCTCCTTGCCAGTCATGCAATACTGCTTTGAGACGCCTGCGTGCGCGCGGGGTCCTACGCGGAGACCGAGTTTCTGTGCGATCGCAAGGGCGGTTGGTTCGGCATCTCCGGTGATCATCACCACCTGTATACCACCCGATTGCAGTAGCCCGACAGCATCTGCCACACCTTTTCGAGGAGGATCGAACATGGCTTGGAATCCCACAAAGATAAGGTTGTTTTTCTCAGCCTCCGGCGAGGATGTCCTCGTTTGTGACACGCTCTGGGGCCATTGAACGACGACGTCCGGCTTAGGGGGATCCACGGAACCATAACCAAACGCCATCGCCAGTACTCGAAGGCCCTTGGACGCCGCCAGCTGAGCATTCGACAGGATAACGCTGCGAGTATTGGAGTCGAGAGCCGGCGTAGAGTTATCGGATACATAGTAAAATTTGCAGCGATCGATTACCGCCTCGATGGCGCCTTTGACATAGTAGACCTCGCATGGTGTTCCGTTGTAAAGTGCAGTCGAATAAGAATGTATGCCACTGACAGCCATGTACTTGCGCTCCGAGTTGAAAGATTGTTCTGAAAGCCGGGTAAAGGCCTGCAAACACCTTAGTATGGGCCCAACATGAGTCGGATTAACGCACACTACGCTGGTCAGACAAGCCGAACGCAGAAAGCACGCAGAGCAAAGCTACATCAGTTGACTGGCCAATATAAACCCCATCTTCATTTTGCGATAGGACGGCATTGTTACACAGGGAGCCGATCTCGAGGGTCTTGCGGACGGCTGGCGAGGGCGACACGGTAGGCTGAACACCTTCAGCCTGCACGTTTTCATCGACAACGTAAATCTCCGTGACAGTCTGCTCGTTCTTTGTTAGTGTCCCTGTAGGTTGACGTCAGTCGCAGTGTAGACTGATTCTAAGGGACCAAAAACTTTCCTGTCTTGTCAGAACATATAACAGAAACTGAACCCAATGCTTCCACTGAATGTAACTTCTTCACGATAGCCTTGCGTTTCGACATTCGCATGACACCGAGAGCGAGAGTGACAGTTGTTACGATAGGCAATCCCTCGGGAATGGCGGCGACCGCAAGAGAGACTGACCGAAAGATGGAGTAGACAACCATAGCATAGACATCAGTACATACCTCCGATGGTAAACATATCGAGCCAAGGGCGCTGTTGCCACATTCCGATCAAACAGATAATTCCAATTACACCAAAGGACAAAATGGACAATTTTTGCGCAAGCTCATCCATGCTTCGCTGAAGGGGTGTGCGCTTTTCGTCAACCTAAGGCCGAGCACGTATATGATCATGCCAAACAGAAAACTAAACATCAAAATACGCACGTCCTGCATCATAGAGAAAATTACACCAAACTCCGTCTGCGAGCCAGTGGCAATGACAATTCCAGTTCCATGTCCTAACGTATGAACACTGAGCCAACACAATACGTACTTCGTGGTTTTACTTACCGTTTCTCACTAGCGTCCCCATGTACGCGATGCAAGTTCGCTCAGCAAGTGCAACTACTTGTCCTGAACCCGGGTCATTGCCAAAAGCGCCACTCCCATTCTTCTCCACGCCACACGCCTTGTAGTCCTTTTGACGTGCCATGGTCTCACCCGTTAAACTACTTTCATCGATCTCGAGATCGACGGAAGTTATGATGCGGATGTCCGCGGGAACACGATCACCTGTGGACAGTGAAATAATATCCCCGGGAACCAGTTCGTTCGCCAGAATATGAATTTTCCGTTGGTCACTGTGAGCAACAATTCAGAGAGAATGAAAGGGAACACATTACTCCGCACCGAATTACGTGACAGTGATGAGGAACCAGCTTATTCAGTGCCTCAAGGCTCTTCTCTGATCGTTGTTCCTGTATGAAACCGACTAATACAGTGATGATGAACGTACGATCGATAAAGGAGAGCGATCGGCTTACCTGTTAAAACAATTGCCACAGCAACAGTTATACTGATAGCGTCATCAATGTTTCCCATGACCGCACTAATCGCCGCACTCCCGCAAAGAAGTAAGATAAGAGGACTTTCATAGATTGTTTTCGCAAACTTGAGAAGGACCGGCTCGGGTGTCGTAACGGAAAATTCGTTGTATCCGTGTGCATTTTGCAGTGATGGAACGATAGCCAGTGAAAGACCAGTTATCGTCGATGACTGGAAATGTGCAACAGTATCCTGTGGGCTGAGAAATCAGAAAAGGGTCCATAGATAGGAAATCCGGGGTATTAGATAAACGATGCGAGTTCTAGAAACCGTGGCTGTGCTTTTCCCCTTATTTCTATGCAGAACGTCTGATCTCGGGAGCAACGCGGGCCACGTAGCACTTTGCGAAAAAGAGATACAAATCCAAGCTCAACATACCTCGACACTCCAGTGTGCAAAACGTGCCGACGGCGTATCTCGTTTCTCGCCACGAGTCGCACGAGGAGGGCTGGCGCGACCACTTGCCAGCGAATAGCCGCCTTCTAGCGCGTCATCCATGGAACGTTGCCCTGTCACAGTTTCTAGCGCTTTCTGAATGAAACCCCCTGCATGACCTCCCTGAACCATGTCTGCCAATTTATGGGGGATAAAATCCATCGGTTCAGCATGATGCCTTCTGAGGGTTGTACTGTAAGCGAAATGACTGGTCGCTCCAGGCGTAGGCTGCGGTTCGCCAAAGTCGGTGTCTGCGAACGAGGGAAAGTAGCTCGAGGCTGGCGGGGAGGGCGGTCTAGAGTGGTCTGGTGGCGGATAACCTGCGGCGGACATGGAATAGAGGTTAGAGTGAGCAGACGCCGAGACCGCTAAAGGCTCTGGGATGGTTGACAACTCGACGCCGCTATTTCCGTGCATGGAAGGGGTCATGTGCGAGGGACGTTTCCCTGAGCCTGCAAGGCTGCGTCGAGACGTGGACATCGTTCCCGCTCGAACCTAGGAACGCCTCAAGGCAACTGTTAGACACGCGAGAGTCCTCGTTTAAACAAAAATGAAGATACTCACTGTAAGTGATTAATGAGTCTTGTATGTGCCAGCTCATAAACATGAATAGGGTTGCTGATGGGAAGACATTCCCTTTACAGTTTCTCAGATTCTCACGCCTTTCTAACCAAGTCTATCATCGCAGCTCTAGATGCAACATGGGGAAATCGGTCTATCCAAGACCAATACAAGAAATCATACCATATAACAAAGAGCGGGGTATCAAAGTAGCCTGCTGCTACCCATCCAAAAAAAAGCCAGAAACCCTATAATTCACAAAGCCACCGCGAATGGCACACATGCAAACCGTGGTTTTAAGCAGTACGAGCGCTCTTGAGCTCCGAATCGGTTATCGCACGTGCTTCGCGGCCTGGCACCACCTCTGCTTCAGTGACGTCCATGCCTGGCACCATGCGTTCAATATGCCGATGCACAGCATCGTCACGCGAAAATAACCGTCTACAATGAGGGCATTTCCACTTGACGCCCAAGTGCATCACGATGTGGCGGGAAAGGTTCTCCTGTTTCATCTCCCGAGAGTGCGTGCACTTGTCCCAGCGGCAAACTGCAGGTATGGCGGGACCTGTCTGCAGACGATGGTGGTTGCGAAGGTGGCGAAGTACCCGAGTTCTGTCGCCGACGATCCATTTGTTGCATGGAGTACCAGAGAGATCAAAACGACACCGATAGAGGCACCGCTTACCCTCATAGCGGTGTTGAGCGTACTCGACATCTGCTTGATCGACCGGATTACATGGGGGCAGGGCTGACATTTGGTATGCTGTTGGAAGCAGCTGGCCGGGGCCTGTAAAGCTGCCCATGAGCGATGGCGCATTTTGAGCCGCGTTGGCGGCCACGATGTTATACTGCGACCCTGAGGCGAAGGTGGGAGCTGGTGCAAATTTTTTTGCTGCGAGTGGATTCGAATCGCGGCAATAATTCGATGCGCGGCCGCCAGAAAACGCGTTATATGGTGCCCCTCCATCCACAGTCGGAAATGGCACTGAAGAAGCAGCGTCCGATGGTGGGGACAATTCCTGGTGACGAGCAGACGTGCGATCGGCAAGGTGCCACAGTCTAGCTTGCTGATAGGGGTGGCTAGATCGCGATGAAGGAAGCGCGACATATCGGTCCTCAATAGAAGGGTGGGATGATTGAGTAGAATTTGTCATCGGGTTCTGAAGAACCCGGCTAGCATTGTGACCAAGAAACAAATACGACTCTTGCGGCGCCCCTTGGAAATAACCCGACACGCACTCTTGGACAGAGAAGGGGTCGCAAAAGTCTTGACTGATGCTAAAGCACGCGGTGGTGAGTAGGCGGCGGTCCCGTCAAAGATGCAGGCTGACCTCTGAGTAGTCTGAGCACATCTATTCGCGGAAGCATGGGGGCCAGAGGGAAAATTCAAATAGGGGAAGTCCATGGAGGAAGAAGGCTGATTGGGGTGCTTCTTTGATGGAGCAATGTGAAGGATCAAGTGTATAAATCATCGGCATCCACCCTCTGCTGTGGGGACTATTCGAGCGTTCAGCGTTCATTTGCTAAGTGCACCGCTCGGTGAATGGCGATGACGACAAGGAGTGCTGCTGGTGTAGTATGCGACTTCATCGCTCTGGCGGAGGGCGGCAGATTGTTCGATCAATTGGCCGCTTTGTGCGTGACATCTACCGTGATGATTGGTCGCCTACTGACCATGGTAGGGTCCTATTACATATTACTCACAATCGCGGAGACTCTGTCAGACGCGTGTCGCGGCGCAACTCGCGGAATGGCAGTGCGTTCGGAGCCAAATGTCGAGTTTGTGAAAAGCATGCAAACCAGGCGACGTCCACGCCATATCCAAGTTTGGTCCATCAACTTGAATGTGGATGAAGCAAGGCATGACGCGAACGAGAAAAGTAACGGCCAAAAGAGAGATGCCTGCTAAACTCGGACATAAGATCACATATTTCTTGAAGTTTCATCGGGATCACCTTGCTGCCATAGTGGTAGCCGTACCAAGGCGTCCAGCTACCTCATTGGCTTCGGATCAGTGAGTGCAGGGCGTTTGGTGCGCCACCGATGCGTTCAACTGTTACCGAAAAATTCCTATGCAACCTGATGTCTACTGGCGCCGCGGGCAGCGGGCGGCGCCTCCTGAACTTGATGGAGCGTGGACGGGGACTCTAACTTGAGGAGAACTTGTGGCCGGCTGCGGGAGCGCTGCCGAATAATTCGTAAAATGACATTGAAAATGCTACGGCACGGATATTGCACATCCAAATGATCCAGTGCGGTCGGTGTGGTGGGCGCACATCGTTGAGTAGTCATTGGCTACGATTTGGGAAATGAAAACGAGTCTGTTTACCAAAGGCTTCGATTCCAAACAAACGGTACCCCCGTGGGAGTTACAACTCCTGACTGGGTTCTGGTCGGTATTATATCTCAAGTCTTGGGACAACATCACCTTACAGGATTGTCCAGGTTTCCAGTAATGTCTTCCAGCCACCACCGTGGCAAAAGCCCTGGTCGGGACCATCACCGTTCGCGGGTGGACAGCACAGACAGGCACGAACCACGCGACCGGTGGTCACAGCGACATGTGGATTCAAGGAAACCGAGACCTGATGACGGAGATCCGTCGAAACGAAGTCCACGCTATCGCTCTCCCTCGCGCACGCCCTCCCCGAGAAGACGGGCTAGGTCTCGATCAACGTCCACCGGTCCAACCACAAGGCGGCCTCGGTCCCATTCTCGCTCTCGCTCGCACGAACGTAGACATCGCTCTCCTTCAAGAGAAAGACATGGTCACACGAGCAAGAAAGAGCGGCGGAAACGATCTCGATCGCCCGCAACCAGTTCTTCGGACTCGGACACAGGGTCTGATCGAAAACGACATAAGAAAAAGAAACATCGTTCGCGTGAGGAAAAGGAACGCAGGCGCAAAGAAAAGAAGGAGAGAAAGGTAGCATTCCATTACTCCTCTTCCGTCTATCTCTGACTCGCCCGTAGAAGAAAAAGCATGCGGCTGGGAGCTCAAGCGCGCACTGGGGGAAATATGGGATCATCAACGACTCTGAGTAAGTCTGGCTTTTTGGTTCAATACACGGGCCAACGCACTGCTACTAGCTTCTACAGCAAGACACAAGAGTTCAGGACCTGGCTCCTCGAAGAACGTAAACTCAACCCAGAGGGTTTGTCCAAAGATCAAGAACGAAAGGAATTCGCCGTATTCGTGGAGGATTATAACACCGGTACGCCTCTCTTCTTTGCCGCACGTATGAATAGGCTTATGAATGATTGCACTAGCTACTTTACCCCACGAAAAATACTATCATATGGAAGTGTATGAACGCCGGATGGCTTCTTTGAGGTCAGGTGAATTCGTCCCGCCGCCAGAAGACACGTATGATGCCGCAGCGGATATGAAAGCACATGCCACAAGACACAAGAAGGCTGCCGCTGATCAAGAGAGCTACATGTCCCGAGAACAGCTCATGGAACTACGTCGGGTGCAAAATGAGAGAGTCGAGGTAGGAATTCTCTTCCCGAGTTGTCGCATACTCATCGTTTGCCCAACCTGCAGATTGGGCGTATGAAGCGTTTGGGCATGGATGTGAAGCAAAACATGGGTGTCAGGATGGACGGTAGCATGTTTGATGGATAGATTCCTGAATACGATTCCTTGTCTCTTCGGACCATCCCGTACCTCGAGCCTGTAAATGAAGTCTGAGCGACATGCGTACTTCGCGAGGTGTCCGTGCACAGTGGCAGGTGTGCCTGCCGGCATCTGTGCCACCGCGTACTGCCGACTCGCTCGCAGCCTGAAACTCTTCAACAATTGACGTCCATCATGCTGGATATCTTGCTTCTTGGTGCAACTGGTAACGGAATCCTCTTTTTTTCTATTGTTTTCGTGCTCACGGAATATGTGCACAACGTAAAGGTTATACTGGTCGCCTAATTGCAAAGTACCTTGCGACCCACCCGCAACGGACAGCATTCACATTCGGATTGGCCGCACGCTCAGATTCAAAGCTCAAGGCTCTCCTACACGAGTACGGCGATCTCGCGGCCGTCCCAACATTTGTCCTGGATGTCACAAATGCCAATGACGTCGATAGAGTCGTACAGCATGCGCGAGTCATCATCAACGCCGTCGGACCATATTGGCGTTGGGGTACACCTGTCGTCAGGGCGTGTGTGCGCCATGGAAGGCACTACGTCGACCTAACAGGCGAGGCGCCTTGGGTTAGGGACATCATCCTTCAGTTAGTGTTGTGCAAGCTCTGTCCGCGTACCATAGCTAACTTCTGCGTGACTATCGTCAGGTACGATTATGCTGCCAGCCGTTGTGGTTCCGTAATTGTTCCCTGCGCGGGGCTTGATTCCGTCCCTTCCGATGTCCTCGCGTACTTGGGTAACAAAACGCTCAAGGCATTTGCGGGACCATCGACGGCAGTGGATATGTCTACCTCTGCATGGAAACTCCGCGGAACAGGTATATCGGGCGGTACGTTTGCAACTATACTCGGTCACCTGGAGGATGTTCCCAAGCATAAGCTCAACATGGCAAGAAAAGATTTCGCTCTCAGTCCAAGTACGTCCTTTGACTCGGCAAAGGGTAGCTATACTGATTTTGCTCCCTCTGCTACAAGTCCGAGGCGTAAAGAGCCCACAGCCAAAGGCATTCTATTCGCTTCCCATTTCAAATCCGCCAATCCAAGGAGCACTGTATCTCATGGCGATCGTGAACTTACAAGTCGTACAGCGTTCCTGGGGCTTGTTTGAGCTTGCAGCACGGAACCCCAAGCTCGTGCTACCCTCCTCCCCACAAGCTGATGATGAACACAAGGAAACGGCGGAGGTAACGTTAACATATGGTTCGCGGTTCAAGTATGAAGAGTTCTTGGCACTTCCGAGTCGACTTCATTCGTTGTTATTGGTGCTATTCCTGGTAGTTGTGATAGGGGCTATGAGACTATTTCCGCCTGTAAGTTTCCACTTTCCCCGAACTGCCCACTGATGTGAGTGTTGTTCCAGGCTCGGTGGATAGCCCGTAGGCTCATGCCGCAGGCGGGGGATGGGCCCACCCAGAAGTATGTGAGGTTACCGTTAGAATGAATGAATTGATCTGATCATACCTAACTCCCTCACATTGCAAACCACAGACAGCTTGAGGCGGGCGCCCTCAGTATTACAAATATCACGACCTCATCGCCCGATCCTCAAGGCCAGACAACCTCAGTGCGGACGATATTCCGTGGAAAAGGAGAACCCGGATACCTGTTGTCATCAAGTAAGCGTTCATTGTGTCGATTTATAGCCTGCGGAACTTGTTTATTTGATTAATGGTGTGATTTGTAGTCATGATCGCAGAATGTGCTTTATGCCTTGTATTGGAAACCGACAATCTCCCGCCCCTGGGCAAACGTGGTGGTGTTCTCACACCAGTGACTGCGTTTGGTGATGTCTTGATCGGACGCCTAAAGGCTTCTGGGCGCATAACTATCGAAAGTGAAGTGATACTTGCAGACACCAGTCGCAAACAGGCCTAGTCTCGACGCTCAAACTTCGTGATACCCGGTCTGTATACGTCATTCCTCCGGCCTCGACCGTTTGCTATTTTCGATTCATATTCATAAGATGGAGTCTGCAACTATTTATTACATGTGGCAATCAAACTATGTCGCTTCGTCGGATGTTCGTCGGGTACTGTCATGTGAATTATTTAAAAATTGAACTTGGTTGGCGACACGCCTGTTCCTTTACGTGACGAGTTGCGGGTGAGGAGTGCAGATAACACGAGGCTCAAATGATGCTGAAGCGCAGGCCAGTGGCCGCAAGTCCGCTGCAACGTCAGCAATTGCAACCATCGTCATGGGCTGTGATGGGCGGCCAGGGCATTGATGGAACCCGCCGCATCCCGCATGACTATTGCCTCACAAACCTGATGCAAATCACGGCATGATTGTATTTCCCAACCGCGCCGCCTCCTCCACACGACTCCAGGAAACACGGCAAAGCAAGGACATGACCAACACCGCGCTACACCGGACCCGACCCATTTCACGGATTGTGGCAGACGGTGCTGTGCACCATTCATTTGCATACTCTGGCTCGGTGATGTTGGTGAAATGAAACTGCGGCTCCGAAGAGCACTTTGATGCCAGGGTCAGGCGCAAATGGATCACGCCCCGTGGCCAATGCGTGTATACCACGAGCGAGACGGGAACACGTTGACAAAGCTTCATGCGTCCGCCCGCAGTTCGACTTAGCAAGCGGCGGCCTGTAGCTCAAGTAGACCGGATCTTTTTTTTTCCCGATATACCGTGACATTTGAGTTGAAAGGGAGAGCAGCATGTAACGGGGCATCGAGATCCCAACATCTGCGCCAAACTGGTGCACCGTGCGACTTGCCAACGCCTCACAAGTAATTTCGCATCCCGCCGACGGTTGAACAGCTCCGCTTCGAAATTCGGCGAGCACGCCACTCATGGTTCAAGCTGTCCATGGACGCCAACATCGACTTGGTAAGGAAAATACATACCTTGAAGCCAGTCAATCCTTTAGTATTGATAATCTGCGCACAGTTAGGCTCCAGAGAGTTGGATAGCATGTCTAATCCAGCTGGATTCAAAATACCCGCAAGGATAAAATAGAAGTAGGTTCACTACAACTGACGAAAGCCTCTGCGAGCGCATCAGGAAGTCGTTGGTCAAATGTACGCACTCGGAAACGTTTGGCCCGTCGTTCCATGAAACGCAGATCTCTGATCGCCAATCGATTCTCTCTCGCCACAGATCCTTCCAGGCGAATCGTTTCACATTTTCAGCCCGATGTGGGAGATCGGCGATATAGAATACACCTGTGTCTGCAGGATAGAGCGCTGTTATTAACCGTGAAGAGAACGTTATAGGGATATCCGATACCGCCCAATACCGTGGACCAGAATGAACGTTGAACTCTCAAGGCCTGTTTGACAGGCTTCGATTACAGGTGCCCGCAGGAGGATGTCGGACTATTGGAGTATGGCATCGAGTACCAATACCTGATTGAGCATTCTTAATAGTCTTTTGGTATTCCACTGACTAGTTTCGTTGGCTTTATGCACCAGGTACAATTATTGAATCGTTGGCAGCCCAGCGCCTTAGAATAAAAGCCAGATCTTTTCATCCAATCCGTATCGCACATTCAGATCGTCCTTGAATGAGGTGCGTGTATGAATGACCTTTATTTACCTGCCGCTATGGTGAATAAACACTAACGCTTGCCACATCGCGGGATAATAAAGCAAAATTGGGCAGGTGCATCGGCATCTGTTATTTGTCAAGACGTAAGTATCATATGTGGCGCATCCGATTCTCATGGCAGCTGAATCATCGAACGGCTTTCAGTTCCATCCTGTGCTCTTCTCCAGAATGCTGACTCTTATCCGCAGCTGATTGTGGAACTTGGACAATTGCTGAACCTGGGCTTCAATTCCATGGGCATTCTCGTCCAACAAATATGTAGTGTCAGCCTTTGGGCGCTTCATTGGCACCTTTCCCTTTGCGATTTTCGTAGAGTTTCGGGTGGTACCGAGTGCGCTCAACTATCATTTTTGATGTGTCCGTTCGTTCATGGACGCGTCGCTGCCTCTAACGTAATGTACAGCTTGGCTGGCAGAGCGACGGCGGGCCACCAGTGGAGAGCAAAAAACCCGATTTAAGGCGCAACTCGACTCCCCTACTTCTCTCCATCCTTAACTGTTAACCTCACCAGTCATTTATTCTACCCCGCAGTTTTTAAGACAGCTATTTCCGTCACCTATGTCCTACCAACCTACTCCAATCGCAGCCTCCGCCTCCCAGGCGCATCCGTCTTTTTGGCTCCACATACTTTCAGACTCGTTCCACACGGTGTCAGGCTCGGGTTCAGTTCTACGTGTAAGATACTTTCGTCTTTCCCTGAGAATTGATATCATTGTTGCAGGCCGCTGTGAATCCTCTTCTTTTGGTGCAGCCTTCAGAACTAACCCAGTCTTCCGGTTTCACCCACAATGTTCCATTTATTGGTGACCATGTAGCATATGCTGCGGTCGGCACCCCTCTGGAGGCTTCTGTGTCTCATATTTCCCTTGGGCTGTCGCAATTTGTGAGTCGTGTAGGTACCTAATTAATTCCACGCTCTGCTAATTTGTTAATCTTGTGTCGGATATCTGCCCAGTCTTCTGTCACCAGTGATGCATCTGTGGATCATATCACCAAGTCGACCGGACGACCGCTGGTTTGTAAGTGGACATCGGAAGGTTCTATTTGCGGCGAAGAGATCACGGAGGGGATACTCCCGAGACATTTGGCGAAGCATGGCATTCGGAAAATGCACAAGAACCGCATTGTACGATGTCGTTGGCACGAATGTGGGTTGCAGATCCAGCGCCAAGGAATTGTGCGACATTGTCGCGAGGTGCACTGTGGCTCAAAGCGCAAGCAGTGCCATAAAAAAGGGCTCCCCTGAATTCGATTTTGCTTTTTGATGGGTGATAGTGATCCATGTTCATTCGGTGAGTTTGTGCCCTCTCGTTGCGCATCCATGCTAATATCTCTAATCCCCCAGTTTTTCATGCCCTTTAGTCAACATAACTCAGTGCATACTTATACCGCAATTCGTAGGCCCTGTCGAGACGCGCAGCCATACGAGAACGCGCCTACATTTACACATTTACCATTGACCTGATTTTACCCATCAGGTACATGTATTGGGTTTTAAATCCGTCCCTGTTTAACAGCATTTCGCTGCCGCAATCACACCATCGTTGTGTTGGAACTGATGGAGCTTGGCACTGGTGATCGGTATTCATTACCGCATATACATTCCTATGCGTTCCAAAGACACTAATATTTAGAGCTTCCGTTCCATTCGTGTCGCCACCCAACCCGTTGCCCTTGTTGTCACCGGTGTTGTGGGGTACGTCTATTTTATCATGCTCACCGGATGCACGCTCACTCCATATCACGCATATAGCTTACGCATGTACTCTAGCTCTAACACATTGGCCGCCCAGTTGTGAACAAAGTGAATACCGTATGAATCTAGGGCGGGTAAGCATCTTAGCTTAGAAGGCAAGATTGTATATTATATCAATAAAGTGTTCGTATAGGCTGAGTTATAGCTTACATAAAGCCATATGGTATGTAGAACCGCTGTATTGCTTGATAACATACAAAGGTGTAATCTTAGTTAGATTGATAGATGATATCACTACATTAATTCAGAAGATTAGGAGTCAGTTCGGCAAGATTACCCGGATATGTGGTTCCCGTAAGGGATACGATTTAATCAAGCGGAACAATCTCAAACCAGTCATACATCATAATGCGTGTTGCATGATGGTCGATCTTTCAGATCAATGAACACTTGCGGTGATAAGGAGTGGAGTCGAAGCACCGATCATCTTGCTTCAGTGATTAAAGTCATATACAACTGAAAACTGAGCTTTAGCAGACTCGG
>JBBPKG010000084.1:33327-44574 GCA_038089115.1 Fistulinella cinereoalba | reverse complement strand
ACGAGTGGATCAGCCTGAGGTGAGCAAGAGACATTGATTATCTCGTGTATCGGTGGAAAAAAACCAGTGGCAGCTGATCAAAGATGTCCCCCTTTCTCGTTAGGTGGCGTAGCACAAGGACCCAAGAGCCTATAGCAGGAACAGGTTTATGAGCATCAAAGTTCCTATTTATCCGAGGGGGTCTGGATGAAGTGCGAGAATCTTCTCGCCCCCGCCCCTTCCCCTTCCCCTCATCATAGATTGGTCTCCGACCAACTACAACGTTGCTGATCTCATGCCCACACAACTCGGAATGAAGCACAGCATTTAGGATCAGGTCAGAGCGGTTCATGCCAGCTTGTCGTGGTTCGGTTTGCTCACGTAGCTCACCCCGCACTTCCAACATTACAGCCCCTCACCGCCTTCGGGCATCCCTGGGGGCGACAAACTTGATTTTGTCCAGAGGGTCCTTTACCTGTCCCTCCCACGGGAAGGTGAGGCGTTTTGGTGTTGTTCTGGCGGAACCTTCTAAATGGCCAGCCAGCCAGCCATTGGAAGGCTAATGTTAAAAGTCAGCCGGAGAATGAAAATCACCGTTACCACTTCCCTCCTCATGTCAATGGACCAGAGCCGTGACACATTGTCTGGTTTTTATCGTGGTACTCAGGCTATGGTCCCACAAGGACTCCCTCATGTATCGCAGTGAGCAGCAACGTCATCCGCCCCTGTTCCTTCTGATCCGATTCCTGTAGATCGACGCAACAGTTCGCGGGCATTGCTACCACGTATCAAGCGGCAGCCGAGCCGCATAACTACGATGATTACAATCAGACCTTCGAAACAGACGTAAGCTATATCAATAGAAGGATACTACTCTCTTAGTTTCGGCTTACACGAACATACTAGCAAGCACGCGAGCTATTACTCATCGTGAATCAACTGATGGCTGCGGCATCAGGTCCCTCCACGCAGGCTGAGTAAATGGCCATCCTGTTTCCTTTTCATTATGGCGCTGATGGAGGCGTGCACAAGTAGTACCAACATGACAACAGCTATGGATGGTCACAGTCTGCGGTGCAGATGGAACAGCGGAAACACTCTCTGCGGCAAAGACTTCGCTACGTTGGAACATCTAATGACCCACCTTGGTCATGCTCATGATGTCAAAGGATCCGCCGCACGACCACTAATCTGTTGCTGGTCGACAGGTGATGGTCCGTGCCACAAGAAATATCGCAGGGATGCATTCAAACGCCATATTTCCAAGCACCTCGGGCTCTCGGTCCTTTGCCCGGGGTGCAACAAGCCATTCTCTCGTGTTGACTCAATGCGCGCACACTGGAAGAAGGTACATCAACAAGGCTGATACCGGCATTGTCTTGTTCCAAGTCATCCCCTCAGCCTCTCTACTAGACGAACTTGAATGCTTATGCCCCTTTGATGCGTTCTCCTAAACCCATGTTCCCTCTTTCCCTAGATATCCATTTTTGCTTAAACTGAGCGTTCATGTATTATAGCAGATAACGCCCTCTGCAGCATGCTAGATGATTAAACTCTCCCCCCCTCCCCACTCAGATCACCAGGATGATATTTGGCTGTTTCCAGTGATTTAAATATATAAAACGAAGTTGTTATTCTCAGCAAGAGGTCAAGCACTTATTTCAAGTACCAGTGGTCCAAGGAATTTTATGACGATCGACCCGATGATCTGATAGTCAGGCAGCCAAAACAGTTCCCTTTCATTAGAACGTTGCATGTTCGATGGGAACCTGGAGGCTGAATAAAATGTACCCATTGTAATATGTTTTTTGACTGCCTGTTCCTGTTACCATTGAGGAAGGCGACGGGCCCTTCGCGCTGTAGCACATCGGCTAGGGTTATCCAACTATCAATGGCGTCTACTAAGATGTACCTGGGGCGGCGGGAGCGGGCTCTATAGCCTCGTTATCTCCATCATTCTGGGATATCAACTAGCCATATACGTATAAATGGAGACGATCTTATCAACGGGACGAGTTGCCACCAACCTTTGAAACAATGCGTGATATACTGAGAATGATGTAGGGTGGGATGTAACCTTTGGGTTATGAACAGCCCTTTATACCTACATTCGGAAAGTGGTTGAGCAGTAAGAACCACGCCTTAGCAGCTAGAGAGCCACAAAAGTGAATAGTTCAACAGAACCACACGGATCATGAACCAAGCAATCTGGCCGAGTGGCAGGCGTCTAATAATCAAACTTTATCAATGAGGTATTGGGGCTGGGCAAGATCGCGATCATGGCTTCTCGCGGCTGTCGGCAGGGGTGAGGCACAACCAACGTGCGCAAATACCACGATATTTGTCTATTCATCTATTCAATTCCGCAACGTACATCGGCAGTGACTGCACGGTGAAGCCGATGCTCATAGACTCTATTGGTCGCCATGTCATGACCATTCACCTGAAGGAAGGATTTCATTGTTGGGGGTACAAACAGGCATTTTCACGAAAGGATGTTCATAACCAACACCTTCAAAAGCGTGAAGTATGTCTGAGGGATGTACTGGGATCGAATGGTACATACTAGTATATGGTACAGCCTTAAGGTAGTGAATGCCCGAAACGTGCGGAATTATCTCCCTTAGACTGTTTGCGTACTACAACATCATATCATACATATGCACACACTGCTGGTATGAATGCTCAGAGAGAAGCGGAATTATTGTCATAGTATTGAAAGCGATGGACAGGCGGAACTATGGGCACTGCCCTTGTCCTACTATCGTCTACTGGCATGCATGTGCACACGTAGTACCAACGTGAATATATGTAACTCTGGCCGATGCCATTTTGTGCTATGTAAAGTTGGCACTGGCACGCGTGACAGCACGTCGATGCTAGGCGGCCTCAGGCTTTTACTAGTGGCCATTCTACAATTTATACTAGTACACTGGATTACATGTACTACTAGTACTAGCAGCGGAGTAGCCACGAAACTTGAAAGTAACTCGACGTGCTAAAGGTACTGGCGGAAACCATGCAAGTTCAATCATGGTGGTCTCCGAATCCCGCGGAATTCGGCTGAGTACAAGTCTGGGTCGAGTCTGCTCAGTGATCGTGCTGGACACCTCGACTGAAGTTGCCACCGAGTCAGGCCAGCAAGTGGCATCACCGACGGTCCACTAGTCGGGCACCAAGTTAAAACGGTGGATTTCCAACCGAACCCTAACTCCAACAGGCTGCGTGGTCCTCGGAGTTTTTTCTCAGGAGTCTGGGTGCTTCAAACTATACTCTTGCCCCACGCCAAAAAGCATGCTCGGGAGTCCTCAGTCAACGACTATTCAGTCCGAGTCCTGGCATTTCAAAATATGTGGCACTCACCTCCAGCTGAGCCATGCGACATACCCAACGATTTACGTCGTTCTACTTACTTTGGGAGTTGTTATCACTGATTTTCGACCTTGTACACTTTCAGCTGCCTTCGATTAACAAGGCGTCTTGGTATCATGATTGCTGATCATTTCCGATCTTGAGAATAGTGATTGATTGACCTTCTGCAGTGTTCCGTGAGCTGTAATCATCATAAACGATGAAACATACGTGATAGATGTGCGCCCTTCGTCCGGTCATTCCCTGCATCTTTTTCCTCATGCTAATCCGTATCCGTCAGGGACCATCACCATGCGGTGCTCACAAGATTTAATACTGCCAGGACCGCAAGGTGCAGGGATCGATCTAATATCCATACATGCGACTTCTATAGAGCATATAGCTTGATGAAATGAATGCGACCGAAGGGATAGGTTTCCTTTCGTTGATATCATAAGATCCACCATATCAATGGACACTAACGCAGAAGGGATAAAACTCCATTTGATGTGTCGTTGTCCGATGGATAGGATGATAAGCCATCAGTGGGGAGCTGAAGCCTCGTCCAGGCGGGACGCAGGTAAGGATAGGCTCATTGTACCATTTCGTGTATCGATGCAAACATAAGGGGCTGATCGCACAATATGTCCTTTTTTCATCCAAAGCAGGGAACCGAGCTCGGAAGAGGTTAAATGGGCGCCAACGCTATTATATATATCCTAATCTCCCAAGGACTGCGGTCCCCTCCCCACTCCCATCACTCCCGATGATTTCCTCCGGGCTACCCTGGGGCCTGAAAAATGCCCACCTTCACCTCTACCCGATGACACAGCATTTAGTTTGGTTTAGATTTTTTGCGCCGGTTCACCATGGTTCGGTTCAATCTCTTCGAACAGTGCCGTGTTCGGATCAGGACATGGGGACGACATTTCATCGCATATTCGACTCGGAGGAAAGAAACTGTTATATCATTTCAGGGTATCCGGCCAGCTAGCCAAGACGATTTTTCCCAAGGGTTCACCAGACTGCCAGCGACGGTAGCTGGCCATGGCGTGTTCCGCTGGAAGGTTCCAAGCTGCCAACCAGCCATTGGCAAGGCCATGCTAAAAATCCACGTCCTCTATCCCGTCCTCCGTCCTTCGTCCCCCGTCCCGCCTCTGCCATGAGCCAGAGTAGCTACTTTGACCCGTACTATCTTCGGGCTACTGGTAACCCCCCTTACGCCGTGCCAATTCCCTCGCAGTGAGCAGCTTCGGTACTTGCACCTTTCGTCTTTTGACTTTTTTTCGCCTAGATTCATGCATCAATCTTCCGCCACCATGTATTCAGGCACACTCAATGGATATAACGGCAGCTGGGGTGCTGCAGTGAGCATTAGAAACTCGTCTTCGCGACCTCGCTCGATGCTTACGCGACTGTAGGATACCAGTACCCTGTTACAGGTCGCTCAGCTGTCAATGTCAGTGGCCGAAGGACAGTCGTCTTATCCTATGTAATATTTTTTGTTTTCCCTGTTTCTATCCGCCCTGATGAAAATGTATAGCACCGACACGACGAATGAACAACCTGATTTTCAGTGTAGATGGCGCACAGGGGATACTATCTGCGGTCGAGACTTTAGTGATTTGGAAGAGCTCATGGCCCACATGGGCCATGCCCATGACGCCCGAGGGCACGCCGGACGACCATTGATTTGTCGTTGGTCGACGGATGGGGTTGCATGCAACAAGGAGTTCCGCAGGGATGCGTTCAGACGCCACATTGGAACACATCTCCGCTTATCAGTACCCTGCCCCGAGTGTGGCAAGTCATACACCCGCAACGATTCTATGCGTGCACACAGCAAGAAGGCACACAGGAAAAACTAACCCTGCGCCAATTCAGGTCCTTGCCCTTCTAAGCCAGCCCTCTCTCCCCGACCAGACTCTGTTTTCCCAATGTTACACGGGGATTTTTTGCCCTCAGACTCCGTAGACTCCTTTTGCCTAGACGTTTCCCCTTTCCTTGCTCAATCCCGTCCATGCCAGCCCTTGTGGAATGCAGGTGTAGCCCATTAGACGTAATAATAGAACTGTGCACAAGGAGAGAAACGCTTCCTGTACCTGCGTCTCCCGTACAACTATGGCTGCATGAGTCAGCACGCCAGCAACCCGAATGCTGTTCAAACAGCTTTTAAAGGGCTGGCAGCGATACTTGATTGAGCTCGCTTAAGACCCACATCAAGGATTCTTGTAGAATTCTGGAATGGCGTTTTTCCTGGGAATTTTTTTATGATCAAAAAGGGTGGAGGCTTTTTCTACGGTGTCGGCTGGTCAAGTGATGCACCTGTCATTGAAAAAAAAAACCTTGCTTCTCCCATTTAATTTGTGACAGCATAACCGAGAACGTCCATATGGAACCTGCATAGAGAAGGAAAGAACGGCTTCACAGGTTAGATAGAATATCGGGACAAGACCGACTAAATAGCCAGATTAAACGCCGTCGCGTCTCGAGCGTCGGACAGGGAACAGGGATGGCGAGGGTGCACGAGGCTCGACAATTTCGCACCGTGTGGCTCTTTCAGCCAGAACCTAATTTAATCATCGCGCCGCGCGCCGTAGTATCAGCCGCTTTCCAAACAGCCGCAAGGGTCTCCGGATAAGAACTTCCCGGACGCGATAGGAACCAGCCGCATCTAGGGAGTTCGTTAGTGCCATTCCACCTGGTGTACATCGCTAAGATGATTAGTCCGATAGTTGGCGCTGATGGCTCGGTGCGTGTAGAACCACCGAAAGCATGGGCTATCCCGAGGTGGTTTGGGGAGGGTGAGCATTATTGGTATGTTATGAATCGAGTGTTGATGGGCACAGGTGCTCACTGACGATACAGCTGAAAAAACATCCCTTTGCAATGACGAATATTCCACATGAGCGGTGTAAGCGCCACCAGCTCGCCGTGAATGAATAAATAAAACATGCAAATGCGGCGAGCAGTAAATGATTACCAAAGTTTCCTATGGCTCGCACAAAGATGAGGCTAGATATACATGGATCAAACTACGATGACTTACAGGTGGGCGGATCTTACTTCTGTGCGCAACGCCGCAGTGGAATCGTCAGGAACACATTGTTCTACCTGTAGGGTTCCATGGGATGTGCATCATTCCTACCGAGCGGTATGTAACACGAATCTGGACCGGGTACAACAACCACAAATCATGCTGATATCAATTGGATCCGGGAGAGTGAGGCGGCCACTTCGCGCATGAAGCAGAGATGGCTTCGATACCTTTGTAAGTAATGCGACTGCCTCATACGTCAAACAGACAATGGCTGCCTTCCAGAAGGTACATCCGGAAGTATCAGGCACGCTACTGCAAAATGAAACTCAAATCAGCGACTATCAAAACCCGCTTTGTAGGTACGTACTGTCAGTTCGGGGCATCTCACAGACCATCTCACAGGCCAAATTTGGGCACCCGCAGCCTAAAGAGAAGGTTGGCAGAACCAATCCATAGCCACCCTACCAGAAAAGGAGTTTGCGCTCATTGCCACCATGGCATCCTTTTATCTCCCAGCTACCAGTCTAGATATAAATACACCTGGGTGAGAAGTGAATAACGCCATCCCGCTACGCTCTTACTCTTGAACATGCAAAAAAATACAGGGGGATACCTGAACATTGACGTCGATATCGCCGAATCTCACAGCAGCACTACAACTCTCTGCCCCCCAGAAGTTGTCCACGGAGTAGCTGCCAGAGTAAACGGCCTTGATGATACGTGGTATGATCGGTAAGGACATTTTTCTTTGAGGGAAACAACTTCTTAGTAGCTACAACGCAGCGACCTGTCTGGCTCAGTACATCTCGAGCTAAGCTCGTCCGTTCTTTTCTTAGTATACCTACACACAATCTAACATTCTCTGTAGACGGCTTTCAGCGGTGGAGGAGGAAGTCTTCGTCTGTATGGCACCATCCGGGACAAACATAGTAGGTGTGATCCTGTGAAGATTACGAAGACGTTTAATCTTCCCCGACAGTCTGCGGATTTACAAGAATACACCGACGGGTCTTGTATGAGCGACAATCCAACAGAGCAAAGACGTACCTCTTCCCCACCTGATTCAGTCGTTCCGTCATCAGGAAACTCGGTTATTGCTCATCCGACGAGTAGTATCCTCGGAGGGCAGCCTTACGTATGCTCCTGGCATTGCCACCACGAGGGTGTTGGTGGTCAGTGCAATCACGTTGCACCGCACAGGCTGGCCTTTCTTCACCATCTCGGTGAAGCACACGGAGTTTCTGGGCGTTCAGATAAGACGACAGTATGTCAACTGGCCCATTTCAAGACGGGTTTAGCATGCAACACGTACATAAAGCGAGGATGCTTTCCTAGACATATGGAGACCCATTATCCCCTACGCCGTCATTGTTGCTATTGCTCCAAGTCCTTTTCACGTCAAGATAGCTGGAAGAAACATATCAGGACCAAGCATGTAGATGCCTCACAAATCCATGATTACCCAGACTAGCATACCATATTACTCCGAACGGATTTGCGATAGACACCATCTCATTTTTTGTCTAGATGATGAGTTGGTTTCCTGACTTCAGACACAAGACTAATGTACTATTGTTACCAAACCAGCATGGGACGAAATGGTCCGCGCACGAAATCCAACAGCAGGCAACAATCTTGTTGCGTGATTTGCAGGAAGATATGAATCGACGAAGTCACCTTGGGGAGACACAAATACTGCGAGAAATGGCTTTTGGCAAAACATGAGAAAAGGCGGAACACCGAAAAGAGTGGGACCTCCAGTTTAATAGAACATGTCCAACCTGTACGTACAGGGCATCCGGTGAAGTGAAAAAAAGCCTCGATTAGCAGTAGGCTGGCAGTATGTGCGAACAGATGCTGCACCGATCACAAGATTGTGGCCGGAACAAACTAATGTCCTATCGGAGTACGTACTTTTCATACAGCACTGAGCCCCATGATGTGGCGTGATGGCGAAGGGTAGTAGTTTTTGGCACAGTAAAAATTTCTAGTTCGAGACCGCTTGTTGAGCGGCAGACGAACCAAATTCAAGTTTCAACCTATGAGATTCCGTGTGGAAGTGTCGGAGTTGCCGCATTGCCGCATGTCACCGCGTGTCTCAGTGCCGGTGATCCCCGGAAATCAGAACAAATTTGCGGAATACTTCCCAGCGGGGAGTCCCTTGTTCTGATGCCAGTCTTCTATACAGCAACCTCGCTGAACACCGGTGGCCTAAGCCTGCGTCCATTGCGGTGCAACCCCTGGTATGTGTGGCCCATGTCCACATCGCCATAATATCCCTCGCCTCAGGAGTGGCCGTTGCCGCCTGTGGCACCTCGTCTATTCCTTGTCAGCGGTCCGCATCTCTTACCAGCAGGATATAAAATGCCTGACCTTGCCACGCCCGCTGATTCGTCTTCTCGCGTAGTACCCACCATGGGCCAGTGGGTTTCCATGGATGTTACTCGACTCCCATATCTCACAGTAGACAACAGCAATTTTGTGCATCGAATGCCCCTGTCCTCATCTATGACCCAGAGCCGGCAGCAATATCCTGGCACATACGACCTATGAACCAAGTGAAAGTGGTATGTGACCTATCCAAGACCCGCATTGCACCCAACAAGCAACTATCCCCGTAACCATTGGCCAAGGGGTACACAGTCCCGGGCCTCGGGTTTCCAGTGAGTCGTGAGTCTTTTAATTTCCGAGATAAATCATGTACCCCATGGTCAGTGCCGGCTGGATGACCGCCCATACTGCGGTTCCATTTTTTCCATTGGACAATGTTTCAGCCCCACCGCCTGTCCATTATCGGTTCTTCCGCTTGGCCTCATCCCACGTTACCCTATTGTCTAAAATGATTGGTTTTGCCAAGGAGCTGCTAGTGAGATTGAGCGTCACAGAAGAGAAAGGCTCTCTAGGAAAGCTAATTGCGGCTCGTGTTGCCTCGGGAATTCTGGATCAAGAATAGTTGAATCGTCTACCCACGTCTATAATGACAAATGGCACGAGGAGACAACATGCTCGGTGCCCATGCAAAGAAAGGCTTAATTGCGAGTATATCGCTCGCTCGCACGCTCGGAAAGCTCAAAGTGCCAAGTCTACGGGAAAGGATTCATGCGGGACGAAGTTCAGGCTACTGGACATACGGTGAAGTTGAAGGTGGCCATTGGCAACCACAGCACGCTACTAATCACGTACTTTGCTGTAAGTGCGCATGGGCCGTCCATGGCGCTCCGGATATGTAGTGGAGAAAGCTATACGTGACTCGCCGTCATTTGTTTTCCGTTCGCGTTAGATTGCTGTATATGTATGTTATCTATCACTAGCAATAAGCACAGCTCACTCACCTTCGAACCGAAGTACTGAACGTTGAACGGTTGAACAAAGACACCGGCATGCGGTCTCACCAGCAGTCACAGCATGGACATCCACATCGGTTCAGAGTACACGACAACGCATACATCAACTTTGGCACTTTACTTACACCTGAAGGCCTCACCACGCACGATTAGTTGAAAATTCAATAGATTACGACAGATCCATCGGCTCCTCGCCCCCCTCGCCATCTGCCAGCCCCTCCACTACGCTCTCTTTTGCCCCTGGACCTTCGCCCCGTCTTCTCAGATGCGGATAACACAACTCCCTTTCCTCTGCAACTGCCTCGACATCATCCTCATTCCAATCACTCGTCGCTTCCCACTCGTTTTCAAATTCAATGTCCAGCGGCAACCCAGCGTTTTCACCCTCGCTGAGCGGGAGAAAGCAGGCAAGTGCATAGGCGGCGTAGCCCGTGCCTCCCGAGCCCGACCCTGGACCCGAGCCCGAACCGGGTCCAGATCCAGATCCGGGCCCCGAACCTACTGCGGGGGCAGGAAACGGATGCGAGGTGTGCGCGTGCGATCCAACTTGGGGCTGCGCCTGGACCCACCGCCGTTCCCGGAGTCGCTTGTGTCGTTCCCGATCCTCCTCGATCCGCTTAAAGGTCTCGCCACGCGATAGCTGAGCGTCGCTTCCTGAGGTAGCGCTAGGGCCGCCGCGGGAAGACGGGGGACGCGAGGTCGTAGTGGCCGCGGATGCCTCGATCGTCTGAGCTTGCCGGGACGAAAGGACCTGCATGACTTCGTCGACGCGCTGAGGGTCGATGATCCGTTTCGTGCGCCAGTTCTCGAGAATCTGAGATGTAGCGGGGCGCATGTGGATGGATTGTAGGATATACGGGACAGATGACGGACCTGTTTTGTGCTCGTGAGATTGGGAAGGCCCTGTCGGCCGACCGGGACGACACATTCAATGATTTGGCGGAGGTCTCGAGAGACGTAGTCAACGTAAAACGACGTATTAGCTTGCTTTGACTGTCTGGGGGCACATCAGCAGGTAAGACGCGATGGACAGGTGAGTTATGTTAAGTGGTAGGACGTACGATGGCTCGGTAGGTGGTGGTTGGTGTGCCTTTGCAAGCAAGGAAGACTCGCAGAGGGAGTCCAGTAAATAAAGAATGTTGATCCGGTGGTTGATAGAACCCTGAGGGAGAAGTAGAAAGTTTACCTATCAGCAAAACAACTGGGACAAGCATGGTTGCGTTCAATGGCCTCACGCACCTTTTGACATTCTTCGATGATACACTCCCAGAGATCCTCTCCACATCTCGAAAAGTACTTGAGGGCATAGCTGACGATTTTTTGGATCG
The DNA here is from genome assembly GCA_038089115.1 of Fistulinella cinereoalba. Taxonomy (NCBI): domain Eukaryota; kingdom Fungi; phylum Basidiomycota; class Agaricomycetes; order Boletales; family Boletaceae; genus Fistulinella; species Fistulinella cinereoalba. Next base: position 33,532 of record JBBPKG010000084.1, on the reverse strand, counting down.
ACTGTTGCGTCCTATGGAAAGAAAAGCAAACGACCGAGTTAAACAAGTTACACAGGCAATAACGGGCCACACAGAAAAAGGGCGATGGCCAACACACTGGCACCGTGTACGACGGCAACGCAAGTACAAATACTCACGCGCTAAGCTTCCGGAGAAGACCAAGGAATTGCATGCGTACTTCAAAGGGGTCCATGGCAAGATGGAG
>JBBPKG010000083.1:41753-55636 GCA_038089115.1 Fistulinella cinereoalba | reverse complement strand
GGTCACAAATGATTGTTACACGCTTTCAGACTCCGCTGCGAGGCAAGAACGCGTCGCGACGCGCCATCCGTTTCTCATCATACCATCATCATCATGGTGCGTACGCAATATTTCCTTGACAAAGACTTACAAATTATCGATAGTCTCAGACACCCAGGCGCAACAAGCGCACCAGGTCGCCTGGAATACCCAGCAGTTCCCCGGCGCCACGTCCGACACCTCAGAGGCGCGAGTCCTCGTCTTCGTTGCCCCCTTCGTCCCCACCAGCTCCATTTTCAGACACAGACGACAGCCTAGACGAACGCGATGCAGTCAGAGATTTGGACGATGACGAGGAGGACGGTGAAGGTGAAGACCTTTTCGCAGATGGCATGGAGGAGTAAGTCAGGGCAGATATCTCGATTCTCCTGCTCACCACCAGTTGATCTAAGGGATTACGCTGTGAACCAACTCCTTGATCGATACTCTGACCATGATATCGATGATGAGGGTGACTTTGAAGACATGTCTGCTGCAGCGCGTAGGGCTGCCGAGACGAAAATGGATCGAAGAGATCGGCTGGAGCGTGCAGGTAGAGTCGGAGGTCGTGCCGCAGTCAGGAGTCGCGCACCTCGATTTCTGGAGAGCGACGATATGGAGAATGAAGACGCCCTGGATGGGGGCCTCGGCATGGATCGCATGAAGCGGCGCACGCGTCGTCAATATGATGAACGCCGAGATATGGATGACATGGATGGACTAGACGATGTTGGTATACTTTGCATGAAGTGGTCACTCGTATTGATGGCTCGTGCAGGAAATCCCCTTGGAACAACTAAGCGACATCAAGGCCAAGTCGATCGTCGAATGGATAGCTAATGATCGTGTTCGCCGATCAATCGTCAAACATTTTCGTCAATTCTTGATGACCTATGTCGACGAAAATGGAAATTCAGTATATGGTCAACGTATTCGCAACCTTGGAGAGAGTACGTGAACGAGTGGCAAATTGACCCTTTCCTAACAACCCTCTACCAGCGAACTCTGAGTCCCTTGAGGTGTCCTATCTACATCTCGCGGTGTCGAAGCCCATTCTTGCTTATTTTCTTACCAACTCTCCCGCGGCTATGTTGGCGATTTTCGACGAAGTGGCATTGAATGCAATTCTTGTCTATTATCCATCATATGAACGCATTCATTCCGAAGTTCATGTTCGCGTCGCAGATCTTCCGCTTAGTTCCTCCCTTCGCGACCTCCGCCGTTCCAACTTGAACAATCTCGTTCGAGTATCAGGAGTCGTGACTCGTCGGACAGGTGTCTTCCCTCAGTTGAAATACGTGAAATTCGACTGTCGCAAGTGTGGCGCTGTTCTGGGGCCCTTTTATCAAGATGCAAGTAAGGAAGTAAAGATCAGTTATTGCCCCAACTGCGAAAGTAAAGGTCCTTTCCCGGTGAACTCGGAACAAGTAAGGGGAGCGATTGTTTTCTTTGTTCTCACTTGACCGTGTTTGCATCAGACCGTGTATCGCAACTATCAGAAAATGACCTTGCAGGAGTCTCCCGGATCTGTTCCACCAGGTCGTCTTCCAAGACATCGCGAGGTCATTCTCCTTTGGGATCTGATTGACCAGGCGAAGCCCGGAGAAGAAGTTGTATGTCTACACCGGTCCCCAGCTTTTAATACGAGATCTCACTCTGAGATAGGAGGTAACTGGAATATACCGGAATAACTTTGATGCGTCGCTCAACTCGAAGAATGGCTTCCCTGTCTTCTCCACCATTATTGAAGCAAACCACATCAATAAGAAGGAGGACCTATTTGCCGCGTTCAGACTGACAGAGGAGGACGAAAAGGATATTCGGGCCCTCGCACGGGACGAGCGTATCCGTAAACGGATCATCAAGTCCATCGCTCCATCAATATACGGTCACGAAGATATCAAAACTGCCATTGCGCTTTCCCTTTTTGGCGGAATACCCAAGGATGTCAAACGAAAGCACCCCATCCGAGGTGACATCAACGTTCTTCTCCTTGGTGACCCCGGTACGGCAAAGTCTCAGTTTTTGAAATATGTGGAAAAAACAGCACATCGTTCCGTCTTCGCTACTGGGCAAGGGGCGTCTGCTGTGGGTTTGACAGCAAGTGTTCGTAAAGACCCCGTCACGCGGGAGTGGACGCTCGAAGGCGGTGCGCTCGTCCTGGCTGATAGAGGAACATGTCTTATCGACGAGTTCGACAAAATGAATGACGCTGATCGGACCTCGATTCACGAAGCCATGGAACAACAATCCATTTCGATCTCGAAAGCTGGCATTGTGACGACGCTCCGTGCACGGTGCGCGGTCATCGCTGCGGCTAACCCCATTCGCGGACGATATAACCCTACAATACCCTTTCAGCAAAATGTTGAATTAACGGAGCCCATCTTGTCACGATTCGATGTGCTTTGTGTTGTCAAAGACACTGTAGATCCGGTGCAGGATGAGCTCCTCGCGCGGTTCGTGGTGGGAAGCCATCTGCGTAGCCACCCCAAGTTCGCACCCGAGAAGGAAGAAATGGACGTGGGCACCACCCTTGATGCTGATGTGCGTCACCTCATGCTCAACAGAAACGCAACTTGACCGTTTATTAGCTCATACCCCAAGACGTCCTCCGCAAGTACATCATGTACGCTCGAGAGAGAGTCCGCCCTCAACTGTATGACATGGATCAGGAAAAGTTGTCGCGCCTCTTTGTGGATCTCCGACGGGAGTCCTTGGCGACAGGCTCATACCCTATTACCATACGTCATTTGGAGAGCATGATTCGTATGGCAGAGGCCAGTGCGAAGATGTGTCTCCGAGAATACGTTCGTCCAGACGACATCGACTTGGCAATATCTGTCGCTGTGAACAGCTTTGTCAGTGCGCAAAAGCTTACCATCAAGAAGACGCTCGAAAGGGTGGGTATATACTTGGAACGTGCGGCATGTAGCACTAACTGTGTGTGATCAGAGCTTCCGCAAATATCTCACACAAGCTCGGGACTATGAGGAACTGCTTGCTTTCATTCTTGGTCAACTTGTCAAGGAAAAAGCGCGCTTCCACCAACTCCAGAGGCATGAACAACCAGACTTGGTTACGATCAAAGTAGCTGAGCTCGACGAGAGGGTAAGAGATTCAACCTCTTGGTCATTGTCGTGGCTCACATCTACCGCAGGCGAAGGACCATGACATCTATGACACATCACCGTTCTTGCGTTCGAAATTATTTGCAGCAAATGGGTACAAGCTGAACAACCAGGTCATCGAGAAACGGTTCCAAAATTGATCTCTTACACACCTATGCCTCGTACAACAATCCCGATGCTTATACCCTTTTTGTATGATGTATGATGTATTGAGTTGTGATTATGAATGCAATAAGTCAGTGATTGGTAGCTATGTGTTCTGTCTATATTATTCATTATCCTAGGATGATACGGACGTCGGCGTTGGCTTCTGCTCTGTTGTCTCTGGAAGATGGTCGTCGGAGAGTATGTCCCTTTGTGCTTTTTCGGCGGTGGAAGATGCGGTGGAAGATTCCTCCTCATCGTCATCCATAATTTCTGGCAACAAAACATGTTCTAATACCGTATTTCAGAAGATAGGCCGACATACCATTGGCATATACATCGGGGTGTTCGCGGAAGCAGTCCTGCATAGCCTTGAACTTTTCTACACAATTGATTCCCTTTGGGTCCGCATCGGAGTACACGAAACATGAGAACGCTTCTCGAAACTGTTGACCACAGGGGCCGTGGGCCATCCCGCCGAGACACGGACAGTCCCAATTGATTTCGCCCGTCTCCGGGTTGAAGGCGCCACCAGAAGATTCACCCTGACCCTCGCCCTCTGTAGGCGTGTCGAGTGAAGTCAATTGCTCCTCACTCCCGGGTGATATCATGACTGGCTCGTGGGCGTCAGTCGAAGGGCTTGAGACGTCGGTAGTTCTCGGAGCAGCGGTGCGCTTAGGTGACGGAGCTTAAACACGCAGCAGAGCGTCAGAAGTTTTGAGACATGCCCGGATTTATGTGAACAGGAGAAAAAGAAAGCGTACCAGGAGAGACGGCCTCCGAGTCCAATGATATGTGCCGACTCCATGACCAAGCCATGTACCCGGCAACCGTGGCCGATGCCCCGAGCGCGTACAGCGAGCGCGTATGTCTTGAAAATGGTCTGGAAGTGGAGCATGCTTGTGTATGCAAGCATCTACGAAGTGGAAGGCGCGCGAACGGGCGAAACATCATGCAAACGAAAGAGTACTAGTAACTGACAACAAAATTCATGCCGAGGTGCTGACCGTGTCTGCCGGTCTTAGTCAGCCCACTATGTCAGTATTCGGTAGTAATTGAACCTGTCACTGCTTGAGCTCGAGTTCCAGTCACAAGCTCTACGTTAATGCGTTTATGTTTCTCCAATCTAAGAAATCCTCGTAGCCTCAGCTGAGGAGTATCTCGACAAATGTGCCGTCGTGTACATTATCATACAATAGTACTCTAGCGGTGTAAGCTTCACGGAAGTTCAACGTTCAACCCTTATCCGCAAGAATACCATCAAGCAGGTACCCTGCGAGCCCTATGACTCGGCAAGACATAAGTTATGAATATGTTCGTCATTTTCGTCATGGTGCGGAGATGCAGGACCTAAATCCGTCTTATCTCTCCTGTAATCGGGTAAGCAAAAGCTTTGGGTACGGTTCCCAAGACTCACTTGTAGCAGTATCCGATTTGCTTCCTTGGCTAATAGGTTGTTCAGACACCTGATGATCACACCCGCACACTCCTCAACCATGCTCCTCTCCTCGTCGACTACCCGGCCTAGAATGCGGCCGAAACGATCTGGGTGCCAGCGCAGCAACGCAGTCCGAATCCGATCACGTCGCGAATGATTGGTCGAATGAATGGGACTCAGCAAGAACTCCGTGATGTGTTCGGGCGTCAAGTCTGCTGCCCCCGTCGGAGGGACCAGGACCGGCCAAGGGATATCATGAAACCCGAGTGGCTCAGACGACGACGTCGCGGAGACGGCGGCCCACCGCGACTCGTACACGTTCCAGGCTTCGAGCATCGCCCGTTCCGCCCGAGCTTGCTCCTTCCGCACTTTCTCCTTGGCCCGCTCCGCACTCCTCTTCCGCTCCTCCGCGATCGCCTCTCTCTCGCTGTCCCGTCTCTGCCGCACTCGCGCCTGGATCCTCATGATATCTTCCAGGACGATGCGTCTCCGTGCTTCCTCGCGCTCCCGTTCGTGTCTTCTCCGCATCTCCGTTTCATGGTTCATCCACTTGTGAGCTTCTGCTTCGTACTCGTACACCAGTTCGTCCCACATCCGCTGCCGTAGCTCCTCCTTCCCCATCGGTTGCGCCCTCCGCGAGTCCGTGTCATAGTTTAGGTTGGAGTGGTCCGTGAGATGAACCTGTTCATTGACCCACTCTTCGATAGTTTGCTGATGCACAGGTTCGTATGCACCTTCTCGCGACCACGTTGTTGCTTTTTGGGTCTGTGGCGTCCGCTTCCAGCATGATGGGTTCGTTGGTGTGGCTTCGCAGTGGTACGTCACGCCAGGCCGGGGAGGGAAGCGTAACCGGGTGATGGTGCACGATGGCAGAGCGCCATCGGTCTTCTTCTTCGTCGGTTGGCTGCAAGTCGTGTAATAGTAGTCAAAGGCTGGTGCGCTTTTGGTGCGTGCATGATACTGCTGGAAGCCTGCTTCCACTGGCACCGGCATGGCTATAAGCCGGTAGCAAGCGTTGGAGAAGACGACGAGTGGACAACGCAATAGGTTTGGTGCCCCAGAGACGGGAGGCAGGGCCTGTTATATCTTGGACTGGCAAGCGGAACACCTTGCCATGGCATGATCCACACGCCATACCAACATGGCCACCGACGGCGTGTTTGCCTACGTACTTGGCCTCGTTTCGCCTTTTACCGGGCCACAGACACGGCACCGACACGTTGGTCATCTTCGGACCTTGCCTGATTTCATTCCCCCAGCGCCATCTTGGGACAATCGATTACAAATGTATATGGTGGACATAACGCTACTTCGCCGCGATCATACGTTTCTAGCAAGAAATACGACTACAATAACCTACACCTCCCCACTCAACCCTCCCTGTGCCCGCCTCGCTCAAAATCTGGAAAAAGGGGACCAAACCGCTTCGTTCACATGGAAGAGAAACCGGAATCGCTGATATACTCTACACAGTCCTCCTTGTGGGAGGCGGCCTCGAGTCTGACCGAATCTGTGGAAATGAGATGTACCCTGTGAAAGCGTGCAGAATATAACTTCTACTTACTGAAATAGGAGTGGGCAAGGGCGTCCCGCGCCGTTGGCCGCTTCTGGTGATCGTACCGAAGTAGTTTGTCCAGGAGATCCAAGGACTCTGAAGTGAGAAGGGTGTAATTGTCGGGGCTGCCGAAACGTATCCAGTCCTGTCTGGGATATCTGACAAGTGTGTCAGAACAGGAGAGGCGGCAACCACTGGAGATGTGCACTCACACTTGCAAGAGGCTGTCGAGATCAGTTTCAAAGGGTATGCCATACGTCCTCAGCCACGCATCAAAGGAATTCGTCCCAAGTACTCTCAGGATCTTGAGTAATTGATCGTCGTTATCCACCCCACGGAAAAAGTGTTCCTTGCGGAGGATCTAATCGGGGGACTGACGTCGATGCGCGAGGCATGTACAAGATGCAACTACTCACCATCGCGGCAAGCATGCATCCCACGCTCCAGATATCAAGGCTATAGTCGTATAACTTGTACCCGACGAGTAGCTCAGGCGCCTTGTAATATCGCGAGCCAACGCGGATGTGATACGGCGTGCCGGGATGATAGAACTCGGCTAGCCCCCAATCAATCAGCCTGAGCTATTTGCACAGTTAGGCGATAGGTCCGTGTGAGCCAAACCCTCCCCAATGACGCCATGTGAAGACGGCCAACCCACCTTTCGACGCCGGTGATCGATCATGACGTTGCCCGGTTTGACATCCCGGTGCATAATCCCGCGCGAGTGCACGAAATCCAGTGCCTACGCCAACCAAAAAACGGTTGCATGAGTCTGGGTCGTCCATGAACGGTGATGGAAGGGAGGGCACCCTGAGCAACTGGAACGTGTAATACTTGATATCCACCTCGCCAAGCGTGCAGTAGAGCAGCTTCCAGTCCACGTTCTCTACGTACTCCATCACGAGACTGTGGTAGCGCTCGGACGGGTCCTGCACGACGTCCCGCAGGGCGATGATGTTGGCCCCGCCGGTCAGGTTGCGCAGGATCTTGACCTCGCGCTTGATCTTCTTCGGGGCTACCGGCTTGAGCACTTTGATGACGCACGTCTCCGCGTTGACCGTGTCGAGGCCCTTGAAGACCTGCCAGGGCGCTCAGCGACTGGTTCCTGTGTGCGGCGCGCAGGGGTCCCTTACTTCAGAATACCTCCCCCCTCCTATACGTTCGATAATCTCGTAGCGCTCTGGCGAGCTCCACTCGATAGTAGAGTTTTCTGTATGGTCGATTAGATCGGTAGACGTCACGCGGGCGGTGTCGGTACTGACCATAGTCGTACCAAGCGTGCCCCAGGGAGGCGTTTACGTCGGCGTACGTCCGTGCCATGGCCGACGGGGTTGGTCAGAGTGTCGAGAAACAAAGGGCGGTGGGCGTAGGCAGACGGGGCATTTAGGCCAATGGGCAAGCGTGCAGAAAACGCGGACAGCCTTGAGGTCGTGTTCGTGATTACCTCTCGCTATGCCCAATTCGGTCTTCCGCCTATGGTTGGACGTGATCGTTTTACGTCGACAGACCGACCTCATCATCCTCGTGCACGCCCATCGAGCTAACCCAGAAAAGATGCATCATGCCATTGTAAAAAAAAAACCGAGTGATTTGAAAGAATGAAATGGTGTGTGTGGAAGGACGACATAGCGGTGCCCGTGGACAGTTTACAGTAAAGCGATGAATGAATACACATGCTAATGAGCTGATGAGAGTAAGTAGGGGAATAGCGATGATAGATATAGATCAGACTGAAATCCGATAACGAGCGAGAAATCTGGCCCGCCCTCGTCAGTCTCCTATCAGATACAAATCGCGGAAGTGACTTACTAAGGAATGCGTCAATGTGATTGGATGGGTTGATGAGAGATGGCAGGCAATAACAACTCAACCACTTGCGCGATCGAGCTGTTTTGTTGGCAAAACATTTCCAAATCCTTTCCGGACCATAACCGTTCCTCTGCCCTCGACTGTGGGTTGCTGCCATCCCCGTCGTCGCTGCCGCTTCTCGAGTGGGAAGGAGCAGCGCGACTATTCTCAGCCTCAGCTTTGCCTGGCCCGAGACGGTGGTACACCCTGCTCCGCGACTTTGACCGGGCCAGATCAAAGGAACTAGTGACGTCGACGGACGATACCGAATCATGACGAGAATTGGCAGCAGCGTTGAGATGCCGAAGGGCATTGTCCAGTCTGTCTGGCGACTGCTGGGCCGAAAAGGCTTCCGGGCCGATCAAGGTCTCCTGCAATACCTTGAACACGATGTCCCCAACAGCCCGCGTGAACCTCGCCTGAAAAGGCGATGGATTCGTCCCCGTAGAAGAGACGGTCGTCGATGCATCCGTCAACCTCTTCAATGAAGTTGCCCACTCGTGGCGGACGAGCGGGTCAGCAAAGCTGAACATGTATCTCCGTGGAGCGTTATTGTGGTTCAGGAAGGCGACTTGGAATGTGTTTCGCATGAATGCACGTTCCACAGAAATGGGGTAGCTCGAAGGGAGGCCGGTGTAGAGCAGCGCGTTGGGTCCAGTGCGTAACATTAGCATTGTCGTATGGCCAAACAGCGTGCCCGTCACCCGGAAGGATGATTCGGATGACTTGGAGAACGAGAGTACGGGTGGATCAAACTGGAGATTGTGGCCAAACAACTCAATCGAGAAGTTGGAGTCGGGTTGCGGGATGCGGATCACCACCGGCTCAGACTGAACTTTGTAAGTCAGACGGGAGGGTAATGTGCGTTTAAAGGTGACTGTAATCTCCGAGGGCCCATTGGAGGATGAGTGACGGGCCTGGGAGAGTGGTTCATTCTTGATGGAATCGTAGACATCGGTAAGAGTGTCATCGGACAACAGGGCACGGGGATCGTGACGCCGGAATGCGTCCAAGAAATCTCTGGTGCCAACATGCCTTCCGACGTATCTAGGAGCGCCCGGTTCCTGGGATATTCCACCATGCATCACCTCGTTCAGCTGCACCATCGCCCTCGAGAACCTATAGGCTAAATCCTTGTCAAAGGCCACCTGCTTCACGTTGGCATCATACCACCGGCTGGCAAAGGAGTCGAGCAGAATCTCAAGGGGGCTGACCCCTGGGGTGGCGCGAGCGGGGAGGTGCACGGTCTGCAGGAAGATGCGCAGGGCCTTGTCCACCCTGACGCCGGTGAAGCCGAACACATCGAGGTAGTGCTTCAGAACCACACGTGATGTCCTCCTGGACAGATAATCACCGAGCTGTGCGCGATCGATATCTGGCGTGCGGAACAACAGCTGCGCCAATGCCGCGGGATCATCAGGCTGTCCTAAATTGCTGAAGAGAGACACGATGGCTTGATCGGCGTTGTTGGTAAACTGCTCCACAAAAGACTGAGTGTGAGCGTTACGCGGCACGTTGCGTGATTGAGGTTCTTCACGTTCGCTGGTAAAGCGCAAGTTGCGGAGGAGCACAACGTTCTTCATCACGAACTTTCTGTCCGAAGGGTTTGGCTTCGTCAGCTCGAGGAAGGCGTCAGGGTCTTGGATGATAGGTTTAGCCACGATGAAGATATCGTTGAAAAGGAAGAGGAAGCGATCTTTGACCGTGTCTGAGTTGACGACTTGCAAGACAGGTGCAGCCAATAAAAGTTTACGGGGGGGATCATCGATCGCTGATGGCCAGATGGGGCTTTTGGACCCACGCCCTAGCATCTCGTCAAGACGTTCCATGATGACAGCGCTTTTGGAAGGGAAGTCAGAGTACTGTGAGGACGTGTTGGAGGACGACTCCGAGGTAGTTGGGTGAGGGTAATCGGACAAGGACGACCAAGGCTCGGGTGTGGATGACGGCGCAGGCTCTGGTGGTGGTGGTGTGGGTGGAGATGTCAATGTTCCCTGAACGGAGGGCGCAGAGGGCTCCGCAGGAGAATGAGAGACATCCATACCTGACTTGGCGATCTTGCTTGCCCGGGGCGTCTTCTGCGAGTCCTCATGCACTGAGTTTCCATTTGTGCTAATGGGGGACAAATCCCCATTATGTGACTTCCCGAGGAGGAGAGTTCCATTCGTACTAGTTGTTGGCGTCTTGGACTTCTCCGGAGAACTGATATCTTCCCAATCCGAAGTCAGGTCATTTTCCTTCTTCCATCTCAATATCTCGGAAAGGGAAGGCTTTTTGGAGGGCATAGTTGGGCGAACGGTTTGGGAAGTCTGGCTAACGGAGTTGGTTGCTAATGTCGGGGTCGACGACCCGAACCTATTGCTGAGCCACTTGCGGACACCCTCACGGTTGGTGGGAAGTGTTTTCGATAAGACCGAGCCAGGCGAGTGACTATTCGTCGTTTGCACACTACTGTGACAGTCATGCGATGATGACGATGGAGCGGTCGACAGAGGCGGGCAGTTCTGGATTTTGAACTTGGGCAGGAGATGCGTGTCCGATGCCTGGTGTGCAAGCACCCGGTCCCGTTTGATGTCAGGGGAATTCGACGGGGTGTTACTCGACGAGCTCGAAGGCAGTGGTATCTCGTTCTCGTTCCCATGGAGAGACAAAACGATGTCCGGCGTAGAAGAAGATATCGACAGCCCCCGACGATTCCGACTGTTAATTCGCTGCTCTTCCAGTATCTTGATCCCTGGGAATGGGAACAATTTAGCGTCCTGGTTATATTTGGTGAGATCGAGATTGGAAGCCAAGGGAATCGGAGAGACGCCACTTCTCGGTGGCGTTGGCAGCGGCAGTGACTGCATCGAGGTTGAAGCAGACGACGTTTGCATCACCGGTTGCTGGCCACCGAGAGGATATGCCGACCCTAGCTCATTTTTATCCGCTTTCGGACTTGCTAGGCTTCCCCCACTCTCACGACTAATGCTGGAATCCGTGTTCTGCCTTCTTTCGCGAGTCGCCAAGCTGTTGGTCCGAGATCGACGACCGTTGCTCGAGCTGCTCCTCGTAAGGGCGCCGACGATCAATTTGCCCCAGCCTAGAGGACCATCCCGTTTTTGCGGCGTCTCTGGCACGTTTGATGAAGTATCCAAATCAAACTCGGTAGTCAGAGGGGACCGATCGCTTTGAATGCGGGACGCGACCGAAAGGCGCTGAGGATAGGCTTGTTGCGAGGAATCCGACTCGTCTCCAACTTGCTGTGTCGAGACCGTGTTCAGCGTCATTGTTTGCGACGATTCCTGAGATTCAAAAGAACTCGGGTCAGGAGGCTGTTCGACGGGTGCTTCGATGTCGAATTCCTTGGAATCTGACGATGCACGAGGTGATGAATCCTCAGTCTGAGGGCCAGACTCCTCACGAGGTGACTCGGGAGGGATCTGATCGTCATCTTCCTCGACCACGCCACGCAACTGTTCCTCATCCTCGTCGTCCTCATTGTGGACGGCAATGTTGGACTCGGGGACTAGGGAAGGTTAGTATGTCCACCGCGAGGGAAGAACGGTAGAAAACTAACCAGGGTCGGCGACCCAGCTTATCTGTCTATTGAAGGCATCGTGGAAGGGCGACCGCCGAAGGTGTTCTGCAGGGTATACAACCTGTTCAGGCTCCTCAAGATCGATATCATCCATGTCGTCACGGGAAGACATTGAGACTTCCTTGTGCGGGGTAGCAAACGGACTGGAGGGGAGATCATAGGATGATGGGTCAGTAGCAGAGGTAGCCAAATCTATTGATTCAATTAACGGGGCATCTGATGAGTGCGGCAGCTGATGACCAAGCCCGGGAGATGTGCGCCTCGGAGTAGCAGGTAGGGATGGATATGTAGACGGCGGAGGGACGGCCACCTCGTCGTCTTCGACGACTATGCTTCTCCGCTTCCGTTGATTAGCCCGAACGGGAGTCGTCTGCCGGCTGCTGGCAATGCTCTCATCGAGATTGATATTAGGAGTGGATATAGGTTGGATAGGGATAGGCGTAGTGGATGCTGTGCGGACGGGTTCCGCGGGTGGTGGTTGGGTGTAGGGCAGAGGCGTCGGAGGATGGGTCGGGGTGCTCGTTGAGGTCGACAGCACGTCCGATTCGTCGGTCGCGGCAGGGAGGTTGGCCTTGTTGGCGGAGTTCCGCGCTGATCTTCGCCGTCTTCGCTTCGGAGGGGTCGAGACGACAAAGCGTTCCTCGCCTCCACTGGTACCGCCTTCTTCGGCCTCCTTGATTCGTTCGCCCAGCGCAGTGAAGAGCTTCATGCGGATGGCAGAGCGTTCGCCACCCGAGACGGTGTTATTGCGACCGAGTTTGACTAAACCGGGCTGTGGAGATATCGACGGGGAAGGAAACGTGGAATCCTGTGATTCTACATTACCGCCTGTGAGCTTCTGAAGGGCCTGCATACGTGCTGTCACGCTGTTCGACCGCAAAAGGCCCTTTTGAATGGCGTCTAGAGTGGGCATGAGCGGCGTGGGGGGAGAGGTGCCGGGGTAGAGGAGCGGCGTGCCGGGGGACAGCAAGTTGGGAGACATGAGGACCCTGGAGGCTGGGGGGATGGCGAAGTAGGAAGGTATTGGTGCGACGACGGGCTGGGGCGCGTCGGGGGGCGGTGAGGGGGAGTCATCTGGAGAGGAGTCGTTGCCCGGGGGCGGCGGGGACTGGGGCAGTTTTCTGCCCTTGAAGTCGCGGGAGCCGCGCGAGCGCGAGCGGGACCTGCTGCGTCGCTTCCGGGCGGAGGTGGACGGCTCGGGGGTGGAAGGCTTCAGTTCTGGGGGCGAGTCGGGTCTGGGATCGGGGCTGGAAGGGTGCTCGTCGGGGAGGTCGACGGGGTCCTGGTCGTCGTCGGGGAGGAAACGTTCCCCGTCGCTGACGGCGGCGGCGGGGACTGCTGGGCGCCTGCCGTCCTTCATGCGGGGGAGGGACGTTGCGCGACGGATGCGTGCGACGGCGTTGGCGCGCTGCTCGGCGGCGGAGGCGTCGTTGTCCATGTCTGTGGGCTAGTCAGCGCGGTGGACGACGAGCAACGGGGTGCACGGACCAGGACTCGCCGCAGCGGGGGGTGTTGTCGTTTCGTTGTCGTAGTAGGAATGAAAGAAGAAGAACAAGGAGACGGGCCGAGCAGCACTTGGGGACACACGTGGCAACTACGGCCAGTATATAACTACACCGTCGACCTTCATCGATAAGACAGCGTGCTTTTCATTTCTCCAGATCAGCGCCAACAGTCTGCCAATTCCACACCCGAGTCGCATCACCTGCCATATCAAATCCGTGGAATGGAATCTCCTCCTTCTCGAGCCAGCACCTTCCCCGATCCAACCGTCGCTCCCACCGCGACACCGCACCCCCGACCATGGTACCACCATGGGTCACCCTTGCCCTTTCTGTCAGAGACAACTACAATCCATCAGCGTACCTTGCCCACAGCACTCCATGCAGGCCCCACGTCAGACTCAGATTCGTCCGAGATCACCCAACATGTCGTAAAACTTGCACCAATCCCCGTCGTGTGACGCCGCTCATCCAATGACGATCCACTCGCTCTGTACGTCCCATCGTCAGCCGCTCAATGCCCACACACGTGGTCCGGTGCGTCAGTGGATAGCACGTTCGCGGCCTCTGCAAACGCCTTGCTAACGACATTGGTGGCGAATTCGTTGCCATGATGTTCGCTCGGGTCTCTTCCGGCTTCTCCAACGTCACTGGAAATGAAACGCTA
>JBBPKG010000083.1:21505-39164 GCA_038089115.1 Fistulinella cinereoalba | reverse complement strand
GATCGTGCGCACATGCGATCCCTCATACGTCATCGCTAGCACCCTTGGGTTATCGCATTCGCTGGGCCACAGACTCGGGGCGAGCTACGGAATTCCGCACGGAATCACATCTGTGAGTTTTCTCATCCGAGGATTCAGGGAGTACTGAGAACGTTCAAAAGTGTTTGACACTAGCTCCCGTTGTTATCCTCAAAGCCGATATATCGAGCGCTGAGGACAAGGCAGCACTAGCAAACACCTTGCCTTACCTGCGGGAACCTAGCACCGGTGCAATCGAGGGGGATGTCAGACGGCTAGGGCAGAAGATTGACGAGTAAGTGTACCTTGTTCAACGGTGCTTGACTAACACTCGTTCGACCAGACTTGTGCGCAGCTTGGGCCTGCATCGCACGCTCGCATCGTACAACGTCCCGAGAGCCAACTTGCCGACTATTGCGAAGCTGGCTGTGACAGCCTCGGGCGATGCAGAACATCAGCCTAGGGTGGAGGCGTTGCTTGAGAGCATCTACGACGACTAGTATCCTAATCCTTGTATCTCTCCACGTCATGCGGTGGGAATGAGAGGACCATTCCGGTGGTAGCCTGAGACCGCGAGGGTGACACGACCCGGACAGTCTCGGATGAATCAGCGAGAGGCTGGTCATACTCAGCCGTATGATTGATCCCAGTGTCCTCGTTCGCCAACCCGGGACTAGACTCGATGATATTGACTCTCGGACGGCATCCTTGGCGTTGTCCGCGACTCGCCGCTGCCCTGGTTTCCATCCCGGTTGCGCCCAGACGCCTTCATTTCATTCACACTGCTCGTTTCAGCACGCGGAAGGAGGTGCAGCTGGACGTGCGCGGGCTGTTGCTCATACAAAGGTACCCGAGACTCGCCCTGAACATGGCCATGCCGACATCATGTTTCTAGGTCCCTGCCACCAGCCCGTTTGGTACTGCTCGCAAGACCAACCATGTCGCAGGAAAGACCGAGTTCGACGAGCGCACCGCGAAACGACGACACGAGTCCGCCCGACGGCGCCAAGAGTGCGCAGTATGCCAGGCATACTCACCACCCCCACGAACACACGCACTCGCACTCCGTCTTTCACTCGCACTCGCATGAGGACCATGACCACGCTCACGGGGCACAGCAGATAGTGGATGTCTTGCAAGGCAAAGGTGCGTCGCTGGATTTGCGGCGTCTCCTGGCCCCAACGACACGGCGCAGGCGACCGAGGCAGTCGAATAACGTTGCTCGGGCTCTTTGTGAACGTGGGGTTGACGCTTGCAAAGGGCCTCGCGGGCTGGTACATGCACTCTGCATCGCTGCTCGCCGACGCGGGCCACTCGTTGAGCGGTGCGTGGTACCCCGTCTCGCGACCGTCTATAGCACGCTCAGCGCCTTGAAGACTTGCTGGGTGACTTTGTCACCCTGTTCTGCTGGAAGTTATCCAGAAGACCGCCTTCGGAAAGATACCCATACGGCTTTTCCAAGTTCGAAACGCTCGGCACGACAACGGTCTCCATTTTGTTGATCGGCGGGGCACTCGGCATTGGCTTTCACTCGTACTATCTTTTACTGGAGGCGCTTTCGGACACCGTGACAACCCTGCCTCCAGGGCCAGTCCATGATATTCTACAACACGTGGCCTCTATTGGCCACCATGTTCCGGCGGTCGGGCATGCACACACGCATGTCGACGTGCTCGACCCCAACGCGGCATGGTTCGCGGCCCTCAGCGTCTTGGTCAAGGAATGGTTGTATCGCATCACGAAAAAGGTGGCCGATGACGAGCACAGTCCGGTACTGTACGCGAACGCATTACACCACCGGAGCGATGCCTACTCGAGCGTTGTTGCGCTCTTTGCGATCCTCGGGTCGTCTATCTTCCCGAGCGTGCCGTTCGATCCGCTCGGAGGTATGTTACCGAATCTCGCGAACGTCTGGTAACTCATGCGGCATTCGACCCCACAGGCTTGTTCGTATCGTGTGTCATCCTTCAGCAGGGCGTGGGGCTGCTCGGAGGGGCGTTTGCCGAATTGACGGATGCAGGGATACCGCAACGAGCGCGAGACGGCCTGCGAGAGGCTCTCGGTCCTCTGCTTTCACGTAGTGACGCTACCGCTGTATCAGAGGGCCCTCGCATCCTTGCCATCAAGGAACTGCGGGCGAAGCGCACTGGCTCGCTGATCCACGTGGACCTTACCGTCGACGTGCCTCGCAAGATGACCATCTCTGAGGCGTCCGAGCTGGAGGGAAAGATCGCAGAGCTGCTTAGGGAGGTGCGAAAGGAGGTGTCGGAGGTTAGAGTCAAGTTCCATCCTGTCGAGGGCGAGCTGTCATGATGGAGGACCATTTGTTGTAGTATACCAGTCACGTAACTTACTTAATCTCGCACCAGCCTATCCCCCATGAGCAACATCGAGCTCAGATTTTCTCCATCAACCGAATCAGACACAGGCGCATTTCGTCTCGTAGAACTTCCACCTGAACTATGCAAGCTCGTCGAATCGGCTGCGGAAACGAGACCGACCCAGCCCGTGTGAGCTCGCTGCCCACCGTGCTGACCAGACAATGTCACGCCCCACAGATTCTCGATCAAAGGACACCCAACTGAGGACGCCGTGTTATGCACCGCAGATAAAACCTACACCCTGCGCTCCGTCGTGCTCTCCAACACCATCCTCGTCGTGACGCCGTCCAGGACGGACCCAGGCGGGACGGTCCACGTACGCGATCAGCTCCACGAGGTGCTGGAGCTCGTCCCATCCGTTCCCAAGCTGCATAAACTGACAGCCATCCTACAAGGGATGGAGTACGACGAGGGGGACGATGATCGACGCGTCAGTCCCGTCGAGAACGCACCGTGTCGCGTCGGCTGACATCCGCTCCCAGACGACGCTCCCGAGATGCGGCTACGAGCAGGCGCGAGGCGAGATCCAAGCCAGCGACGCCGAGCTCAAGCTCGGTCTTAAAGAGAGGCGTGTCCTCGTCCTCGACGGTCTGTAACCCGTTTTTCTGGTCTCGCTCGCCCTTGACACGCCCCAGGTGACCTTCGACCGATCGCTCCCGCACATCTGAACACGATTCTGGAGCTCCTGATCAGCTATCTCATTTCGCTCAGCCTCCCACACGACGCTGCGCCAGTGGAAGACTTGGTGGCCGCCCTGGTCGACGACCACGATGTTCCGCGCGACGTGTCCACCCAGATCATGTCCTGGTTCGGCGACGTGGAGGGCGGTACGTGGAAGATGAACGTGGACGCGATGGTGGCAGAGATTGGCATTGGAATTATCAGGAATCACAAGGTAGCATCCTTTTGTCGTCGCTGCATCTTCGTCTCTCACCTGATGACCACGTTGTGAAAAGCATGAACCCATACTGGAGACAGAGTTGATGACGAAATGGAAGAACGCCGTCGGTGACACGTTCGAGTCGGCGGTCTCGCTACACCTGCTTTCGGTTCTGCTCTCCGCTACCCTGCCCGGAACGGATAATGCTGACGTCGCGCTATTAGGGCAACTACCTCCGGAATCCCAGCGACGTCACTGGGGCTACGCTAAATTACTTCCCTGCGTCCACCCTCCCGACAGATCCCGCTGCACGTTTTGCAGAGCTCTTTCTGACGCGCCCGCGCTGGAAAAGCGATGAGATCGAACCGTTCCTGTCCGACATTGCTGTGAGCGCAAAGGAACGGGACAAGTTGTTGCTCAAGTATACGCGGGCACTGACAGCATCCGGTGAAACTTGGTACACTGCGAGGGCAGGTTACAACGGTTAGATCGCCACTCTTTGATGTCATGCATACATAAAAGCCCGGTCAGAGAGCAAGACTGTAGAACTGTCTGTTTCCCTCGCTCTCCAAGTAGAACAGTGTTGTATATTATATTGGTCCGAGGTTGAGTAGCTACTATAGGTTACAACTAAATGTTTACACAAGACTAGAAACACATACTGCAAGTCAACTAGCTCCGTATCCCTGCCACTACCTGTCTATTTGCCCCTTGCTCGCGTTTTCATACCCTGACCCAACGCCCTGACAGGTGACGGGTGATAATCGTCATCCTCTTCGTCATCATCACCCTTTTTGCGCTTCCGAAGAGAACTCGATGACGGAGTGGCAGAGTACGTCGTATTGGTGGAGAGAACCTTGAGACCCGACGGCCCCAGGAGAGAATCTATAAAATTCCACATCGCCTTTCCGACGTTTCCATTGTTTCGAATGTCACGGAATTGTTCTCGGATTCGTAGACGCATGCCTAGAACAGCGTTTGCCCGATCCTGATGAGAGTGATCTCGAAGAATGTACAGCAGCGTTCCTGAAACGGAGCTCAAAAGAGGCGTTCACCACGCGCGCTAGTACCAACTTACCAATGAACACAAATTCCACTGGCGCAACACGCTTGTCGACTTGCTCAAAAGCCTTGTTGAGGGAAGGCGTCATGGCGATGTGCAAAAACTCGTTGAGCGCATTGGTGATGGCGCTCTGGAACACTTGGTTCGGCTTGTCCACGCGTGAAAGCCATTTTTCGAGCTTCGGGGCAGTGGGTAGCCCGTGTTCTGGCAAGAGGTCGCAGCAGTACACCATTTGGGCGATACACTGGAAGTCGCGCCCACGTCGTGTATCCCACTCGAGCACGTCAGCGAGGCCGCCATCGCAGTTGACGTGCCGCAGCTCGAGGTCACTTATCCAATCCGCCCAAGACGAAGAAATAGCTTGTAGTTTTTCTGCGTGGTATTAGGATGTCCGCAATGCATCGTGTCCATGGATGCTTGCGCACCTGCAGCCGTCAGACTCATGCCCAGCTGTACCCGTTGGAATATTTCTCGTTCTGTACCTGGCGGAAGGTCGTGGTACTCGACTTGAAAGCAAGACGCTTAGATATATATATATACTTGGATGGAAAGCGACGGACCGCATGTAATCCTCGTTTCTGCAAAGCGCCTCTTCCAGCTATCAGGTATCTCTAGACGCGTCGTCTTTTGTGCGTCGGATCTGACGAACCAGAAGCTCTTTTTGGTTTTTGCATCTCGATCTCAACAAACAGCTAGTTCAGCTTGGCGCAACGCGACGGGAGACATCGAACTTACGAGGTATCTGTGACGCCTGTCAACGGGAGAAGTAAAGGAAAAGTAGCAGCAGGCGGGCTCACCAAACCATCGAGAAACTTTTGTATTGAGGTCAACCTCTGTTTGCCATCGACACACACTCTCACTACCTCACCGTCTTCGTCGTTTTGGACTGCAAATATGATCGGGGGCACGTAGAAATTGCGGAAAATGGAATCGATAAGGCCAATTTGCTTGCTCTCCGGCCAGACCACGTCTGCGAATGGATGAACATTAAACACCGTGTCTGCTGCGGCGGAACGCGGACACGTACCGCGTTGATAGCTGGGGTTGAGGTCGATGTATCCTTCGTGTATGTATGCTAGATGGGGTCAGTACAAGGCGACCAAGATAAGCCGGTTGGCTCACTGTGGAGCTCTTGCGCGCTATAGCTCATTGCAGAGGGAGGTGTCAAGGCATTGCTTATTCGGAACACGTTGGGGTCGGCATTGTCGTCGTCCGAGTCGAAGTCGTCGTCGAGTTCATCGACGTCCTTGTCCTGGCTGTCGCTCTTGTCGACCATCTTCGCGGTGTGGACGCGAGTTGTTGACTGCATAGCGCGTCGGCGCGAGTCAAGATGCGAATTTATGACAAATGCACTCCGATTAGGTGTAATATACTAACTAACTAACTAACTGGTAGCCTGACTCCATTCCCCGAAATCGTTATCGTCGTGATCATTACGAGCAAGCGTCGCATCCGAGGACGCCGAGCGTCGGTGGTGAGTTTCCTCTTCGTCCTCAATTAGTCTACGACCTTCCTCACGCCCCTCCACGTCGGCACCCGGTGCGCCACTGACTCCCTTTGGCACAGATTTTATCGGGGTGTCGCCGTCCTCGTCATCACTCATGTCTCCAACTTGCCAGAGCTGTTCGACCGTTGGTTCGCTCTCCTCTTCCGCCCTCAGAGCCTGTACTTCATCCTCATTTTTATCGTCCTTCATGGTAGATCGTGTGCCTCGGGTACGTGAGAGTGCGATGTTTGCTTGTGGTCGTTCGGGTTTCTTATGTGTAAGGAGGACGACACCAGAGATGAGAACCACAATGGAGGTGAAAATGAGGAAAAGTATCCAGGGCTTGTAGGCATCCACCTCATTGTTAAAGATGAGCGAGTCCAGAAAGCTACATGCAGCGGGTGAGCAAGAGGTACATGGCAAAGAAGATGACACACCCAGTAGCGGTGTAGACACCGTAAAATACGGGTACGACGAGTGTGGAGTCATACACCTTCAGTCCACGGTTCAGACATATAATCTGCAGGACTGCTGTGATCACCAAGAGTATGATGGTAAATATGGGTGCAAGATGCCCAAACTGATTCCCGGGATTTTCGTGTGATAGGCTCCCAGTAAGCAACTTGATGCTTCGAAGCCTCAACACGATTGGTAGCAAGCGGGGTGAGGGGGACGTACGTAGCCTTGGCAAACACGAGGCATCCACCTGCGAGACCGCCACCACAGCAAGCCCAGCCGATGCCGAGGATCCAAGCAATCTGCCTGTCGTCCTTGGGTGCGGTCCAGATCTCGAGCTTCTCCTTGATCCAGAGTGAGAGGGACTCGTAGGTGTTCCTGGCTTTTCCAATAAGGGTGGTAGTTGGTGAGGGCACTCTGCGTGCGCTCATGCCTGTGAAGGGCTCGGAGTTGATGTCGGAACGGGAAGCAAGGACGGCATCGAGTGAGAAGGTGAATTTGAGGACGACTATTAACGCGACCGACATGGAGAAGAAGAAGGCGAGCCATCCGCCCCTCCGCCAGAGGGCCGTGATGTGATCGACGTTGGTCTCCGAAGAGAGCCCACTGTTGATGCCGCCGAACGCAATTATGCCCACGACGCCAAGGATTACGATTACTGTGCCCTGGGAGACGATCAGAGATAAAAGGGGGACGGGAAAAGCGATGGCCAACATAAATATCCGTGTGGGTAACTGGTGTTCCAACCAAAAATCTAGCAAAGAGGAAATTAAATATGAGAGATGTGGAACCAAGAGGTGCGACATATTCTGGATGGGGAAGCATAAGCGAGCAGAGGAACGCTCGGGGAAGGGGACTTGCCTGCCCGCATGTAGTCTAGAGCAAGTGTGCTTCCAATGAGCTGTGACAAGATGTAAAGAAACATGCCCAAGAGCCATAGCGGCCGCAGCCAGTCTCGCCGACGAGCAGACTTTGGGATGGCATTTGTGCGGACCTATGGGAAGCGTTGGCGTCGTCGGTGGAGTGACCCTGAGGGACTTACATGATCCAGCTTGGTGAGATTCAGACCGGCGGCGTTGAGGACGGATGCCAGGAGGATGATGGAGAGACCGATGATAAACGCGACGACCGGGTTGGGATGGTGTGGGGCGCTGCCCGTCGAGGTCGGCGTTTGCGCTGAGCTCGGCGACGTCGGGGAGGGGTCCATCGACCGTCCGAGTGGGAGTGAAGAAAGAGTCCTCATAAGCGATGACGACAGACTTTGTCATGGAACCTGCACCTTCCAGCACCTCCCCAGACAACAAACCCCCGATGTCGTCCCTCCTCTCCGGCCAGGACCATCTCGTTCTCCCCGTCGAGCTCATCGACATGCTGAATCACGCCTACTTTCTCCACATGCTTGCCACAGACCCGGTACAGGTGCTTCCGCCCGGCAAGTCGCTCCTCTCCGTCATGTCTGCCCCGCACACGACAGCGGACGAAGAGGCAAAGCCGACCCTGCACGGCAAGGTCGAAGACCTCGTGCACAGGGCCTTTTGGGACGAGGTACGAGCCCCGTCGTCCCCACCTGGTTCATGCGGCTGAGGTCCATGCAGGTCATGGACACCCTCTCCAGTCCAGAGCCATCTGTTCAACTTCCTCGCATCAAGCTGCTCTACAATGATCTCCATGTCGCGCTTTCTCCTCTCTTGCCACCTAAACATCCCGTGTTGGTCACGTTGTCCAGTCCAGTCCCTCCCACCTCTTCCCCGCTGGACTCTACCCTCGTCCACCTCCGCGAGATCTTGGCCAGTCTCCGCGAACGTTGCGCCCCGGTTCGTGATCCAGTCATCGAGGCCTTTCAGCGAGCGCTAGATGATCCCTCGATTAGATCGCCTCATTCTGCGGGATTGGCTAAACTTGTCACCGAGGCCGTCGGGAACATTTTGAAGCTCTCCGAGATGATGAAAGACGACCTTTCCCAGTTCGTACTCGGAAACATGACAGAGCAGCAACTGCGCTCTGTTGTTTCTACGCTGGCCAAGGAGCGGGAGCGAGGCGTCGTGATCGACATCTGGCGTCGCAATGGAATAATGGACGAATGGACATCTTGGCAGGATAAGCCCCATTCCCCTCCTCATCTGGACTCCATCTCTGCGGTACCGCTTGTCTTATGGATCGCTCGCACCGTACAGGCACTGGGTTCCCCTTCCCCTGTCTCTTGTCCCCTCCCAGCGAAAACCGTACAGGTCCAACCGACCGCATCATCCAGCCCCGATAGCAGGGAGACTACAGAGCCTTCCACAGCCACTAACATACTCCCACCCGTGTTTTTCTTCTCGGTGCCCACCCTTTTGGAGATACAGAATTATCTGCAGGCACTCGTCATCGCTGCCTCCTTGCGTACTTTGACGCGTCTTCCTGCACCCATGCCGTCCCCTTCTGGCACGAACACTGATTCGTTCATGTCCCGCGTATGGACACTGCTCCACGCCGAGATTGCCGAAGAACCAGATGCGAGCGACACGAAAGTCATCAACCTTGCTGACGAAGTTGTTCGTGCGCGCACGCAAACCACACCACTCGCCAAGGAGGACGAAGCGACGTTGCGGGCCGCTGTCGACCGGACGCTTCGAGTCGAGGACCCAGTGTACAAGTTGTTGCAACGTCGTTTACTGACGGAGCTCTGCAACGTGCTCATCAAACGCCGTCAGCAGGACCAGGACGTCGGCCCAGCAGCTGTGCCGACAACTTTGCGGACGGGGAGGGATGGGGAACGTGTGGGCAAGCGACCGCGGCTCATGCTTGATCTAGAGGATGTGCACGAACCGCCTCGCGATGCGCGTCGGACCGTGATAGATGTGAAGGGATTCGAAGATCCTGTGCTAAGCCGAGCCGTGGTAGAGGTATTTGAACAGGTGGACAATCGCTTGAGATGGGTAGAAGGCGTTTGGGGCGATGTTATTGAGACCGGGAACATCATGCAGGATGGAGTCGGTTCGCAGCGATCCTTAGAGCAAGTGTAGACGTTATAGTAGATAGCTTTATAGCAATGTGTCAAGTTTCCGTCACTCAGTTCGAGCTTTCGCCGTCTCGGCCTTGGGTTCAACCTTCGACGACGGCGCCACAATGGCACCAACAAAACGAACGGATCCAAACTATATGGATGTAGACTCGGATTCGGATATATCATTGCTGGGAGATGACGAGGTTCGTGCCCGAGGTAAAGGCAAGGGTAAAGCTGCGGACAAGCGCAAGAAGGACAAGCGCAAGGGCAAGGCAAAGGATGTACGTCTCTCGCTGCGCACCCTGACCCTCTTCTCATCCGGTTCATCCAGCAAGCATATACATGGGAGGCATCTTACACGCGCTCATGGGACACCGTGCAAGAGGACGAGTCCGGTAGTCTGCAAGGTGCGGTCGAGGACCTAATGGCGAGGGGTAGACGACGAAGGTACGCACACCACCTTTCTTTTGCACCCCGGCGCGTTCCTTAGCGTGCTCGTCAGATTGCTCGCACCGGCGGCGGCCATTCGACGTACCATCATCCGACATCTCATTCTCCTGCTCGATCTGTCAGTTGCGATGATGGATCGCGACATGCGCCCCACTCGGTTCGACCTTTGCCTGCAGTACGCGCGCGAATTCGTCGTCGAATGGTTTGACCAGAATCCCCTCGGTCAGATCGGCGTCGTCGGTATGCGCGGTGGTGTTGGTGAACGTATTGGCGAGATGTCCGGTGCGATCGTGTCCCTAGTGACGACGTTTTTACTCAGAGACGTGATTACAGGCAACCCTCAAGATGTACTCAAATCGCTCAGTGATCGTACCAAACTGGAGCCTACTGGTGAGCCGAGTTTGCAAAACGCCATCGAGATGGCCCGAGGTAGTATGAGGTGGGTCTCACTCGTTCTTGCATTCGTATGTCTGAGTGTTGCAGCCACCTCCCTACTCATTCTTCACGCGAAATCCTCGTCGTCTTTGGCTCCCTGACGACGTGTGACCCGGGTAACATCCATGACACGCTCGATGCGTGCGTGAAGAACAAGATTCGGATATCTGTGGTCGCTCTGGCGGCCGAGATGAAGATATGTCGAGAGATGTGCGACAAAACGGGCGGTGGGTTGACGTGGTAAACCCGTGTTTTCCACCTCTCATGAAATGGCCAGGCCAGTTTGGCGTAGCAATGAACGAAGGACACTTCAAGGACCTGTTATTTGAGCTTGTTCCCCCGCCAGCTCAACGGGCCGTCGCTCGCTCGGGTGGTGCAGGGGGTACGAATCCTGCCGCGGATCTCATGATGATGGGCTTTCCGACGCGCCTTCCCGATTCGTCGCCACCCAGTCTCTGTGCATGCCACTCGGACATGAAGAGCGAAGGCTTTCTTTGTCCGCGATGCATGGCCAAGGTGTGCGATGTGCCTACCGACTGCGACATCTGCGGCCTGATGGTCGTGAGTTCTCCACACCTTGCGCGAAGCTATCATCACTTGTTTCCTGTCAAGCCCTATCGAGCTGTGTGAGTGGTGGTCTACTCTCGATGAGGATGTTTTGCTCAACAACAGTGTCGTAGGACGTCGACGGAGGAGACTGAAAAGCGGGAGAGCATGTGTCATGCGTGCGGACGTACGTTTCCAACGACGCCGTCTACTGCGCCTGCCTCGGAGGGCATCAGCCCGCTGGGTCGGTATCGATGTCCGGACTGCAGCCATGACTTTTGCGCAGAATGCGACGTGTTTGTGCACGACGTGGTACACTGCTGTCCAGGATGTGGCAAGTAACATAGTGGCTAATGGTGTCAAAAACGGCGCACTGTTGGATTTCCCTGACCTACCTCTCTGTTGTTGCTGCCAAGATGTGCCATTTTCAATGTGGCCTGATCAGTTCTAGCCGGCAAGTATCAACCCCTTGGTCGGCATGTCGACTAGATAGCGAAGGCATCTGGCTTGTTCCGTCGGCTACCGACCCAGACTAGTGCAACGCAAGTAAGCTGGCCCGAGCTGGCTAGTACCTAATGACGTGCGGCGTTCATCGTCCATGGTTGTGCAATGGCTATTACGTCACGGAAATCATGTCGATCACTGGGATGCATCCCGAAAGTCGATCTGACCCGGTCGGAGCCTCAGCAATCAGTCAACATGCAGAGACTGTAGGCGAGATGATGGGTGCGTTCTTGGACTTGCGCGTGACACTGCTATGTCCGAGTCGGAAGATCTGTTGGATCTTGATAATTGGATCTGACTGACTTGCCAGAATCAGCCGCTACGACAACACTAGTGACGCCAAATTGACGATATTGACGTCTGGCATGTTTTTTGAATACCAACGTGATTGTCGCCATTGCAACATGCATTGCAGGACACTTGGATCCACAGACTACAGTGGTTTATTTTTAGTTCTGGCCTCCCGAGCACGAGTGTCCGCCAGCCAGAATACCCACGACTATGGACAGAGTGTACACATGGCTTAGCATGCCGACAAACCCGACAAAGTGTGCAACAGAGGAGATGCTGGCTCACATTCTAATGTGTTAATTAGTTTATAGAGGGGGAGATTCGGTAGCGATCACGCTCGCGACGAGAAGTTCTTGAGCCAAAAACTGTGCCATACCGAGAAGTCAGACTCGCCCGTCATTCGGTTCCTTATCAACACCAGCCATTCGCTGCCCTCCAGCGGACCAACAGCAAGGAGAGAATGTCCGCCCTCCCGCCGCGCGCCAACGCTGTCATATTACCCTCAATACCCCCTTCGCCGTCATTGCTGGACGAAGTTTTCGGTCAACCGCGCCCCTGGAGTGTTCGTCTCGAGGATTCCGGCTTGCAGGCCACACGTCGGTCCTCATCTGTCTCTGCGGGCAGTCCTACAAAAGGAAGAGAAAAGTCTCCTTCAGACGAGGAGGAAGGCGAGGATGACCAGACTCAGAGCCAGCACGACCTCGGCGTACGCGAAGCATACCCGCCCATGAACGACGAAACCGCCGAAACGCGAAGGGTCGAAGAGGTGCGTGTCCCACCGTCCCATGCGGTGCTATCTCTCCTTGGCGTTTCTCGTCTGCATGACATCAACTTACTGACAATGTATTTTCCTTGATCAACAGACCCTTAAGCGCTGGGAACTAGCTGAGCGACAGCGCCGGCGGTCCGTTCGAGAGTCTGCTGCACAGCAGTCTACCGGCCCTTCCCTCCTCACCAGCGTCACCCGAACGGCCAGCCTCATTCTCTCCCACCGGTCCAGGGCTGGCTCCATCGGCCTCTCCGCAGGGCCCAACGGTGCCCTCGCTTTCAAATCACAAGACACCGTCGACGTCGCACGCGAGGGATATGCCGTCCCACTCGATGATATCGACCGCTCCGCCCATGGCTCGTCCGGCAGGGACGTCGTGGGGCATTCGCCCAGCTCGTCCCCCTCCGCATTCGGCCACAGCGCCAGCGCGAGCCTCGACGCGAGCATCCGCAGGGTCACCGGAACCCCCGTCATGTCCGACTCCAGCACCACGTCGGAAAACCCGTTTGTGCACCCCTCCGAACGCGCTGGCACGTCCTCGCCCTCGCCCCCGCCCTTGCTTGTCCCTGTCACGCCGATGCGTGCATTTCGGCCGTCCACGCCACCGTCGCCCACCCCGTTCTTGGACGCCCGTGCCCAACGAGGCATTTCGGTCGACCTGACGATGCGCATCAGCGCCAGGGACAGCACGCACGCGCGCAAATCGTCTGCGGGGAGCATTCCACCACCCCCACCGCCCAAACCTCGATCAGTTGGCTTTACTCTGCGGGGAGACGCACCGCGCACCACGCCGCTCCAACCAACATCGCAGCCAGCCCTTCGCCCGCCACGGCGTGAGGACCGCGGGGAGAGACAGGACGTCCGGTGGTGGCACGATTGGTTGTGTGGATGCGGCGAGGGCCCTGACCGCGGCGGCGACAGTCAGGTATGTGATTTGCTGCATCACCGGAGCAATTCGCACTCAAATATCATCGCACAGGCTGGCCGTACGAATCCATTTGAGTAGTTGATATACCACTTTCGTTTCGTTTCTCCAGATATCCTCTGTTCCCTTTTTCATGCACTATCGCTATGGATCTCACCGCTTTCGTTAACCTTATTTAGGTAGATGTCGTCCGTTCCTCCGTACCTGCTCAAGGTGTGTCCTTTGGTCAAATTTCTTTTTTCCCTTTCTTTCCTTTACCCGTTCAGCGCGGACAATGCAATCTGGGGAGACAAAATATATTGTAAATTCTAAGGGGGTGAATATATGACATTGGTTTACACCGTGCATAAATCGAAATCACGCTATTAACATGATAGGGCGCATGACTGTCATCAACATGAGCCACTTTCAAGGGGCCTGACATCGACAATAGCCGTCTCGTTATTATGTTTGTAATGCAGTCCTGGTCCGTTACGGACACACGCTGAATGTTATTCGGCGGAAGGGAATCGTACCAGCTTGGATGGCGGCGCTGTTTCATCCACTTCAGCACTCCCAGCCGCCTCCTCATCAACCTAAGAGAGAAGACAGCCACACAGGGGGCTCTTCAGCGGATCATTACCGCAAACGATAAAATCGGGAGACAGACTTTTGCGGGCTCGAAAGTTTCTTCACTGGCACCACTGCCGGATTTATAGTTACTCATTCCCGCCACCACCTCTTCCACTTGAATCACGACTTCCGATGACGGCGAAAGCAGGTTGTTGTCCGCCTGATTGTTTCCCATTTCGACGGCGGGGTCGGTCTTCACTGCATTTCCCGCTCTATGCTCAACATCGACATCAGACGCCACCGTGCCGGAGGCATCGACATTGTTTTCCGGACGGCGGACGTAGTACACCCAATCCGGAAGGGCTGGGCCCGTTCTTGTACGGGTCCACGTATAGGTGAGGGTAGCAGTGCGAGATTGGACTTCCCTACCCAAGTTGAAGAATGGAATTGAGAGGCCATCTAAAGTGACATGTAGACACCGTTGCCATACACAGACGAAGATACGTACGGACGATGATGGAACCCAGTACAACAAATGATACGATGGGCTCGATCACTGCAGCAAGCTGTTGAGCCTGGTTGGCTGGCGGATTAGCAGGTACCGGTAAGCGTGCGCGAGCAAACGCGGAAACGAAAACCGCGCTAACACCCATCTATGTATCATTAACCATAGGTCTTTCCCGGAAGAAAGGGAGAATACGCACAGGCCCTACGAAAAATATGAGTGTTAGACCCTGGCACATTATTTTTTCCATTCACATACCAAAATGTCCGCAAAATAACGCCTCTTTCCAGGACGTAATCTCGGGGATCCACCTGTAAAGCAAGAGTAGAGAGGGTATACGGCGAAGGACAAGGATAGCAAGCATTAGCACGACCAGACGCCACGGAGTAAGCCCCAATTCTGCTGAGTTGTACAAGTCGAAAGGGAGCCAGGCACCGATATAAACGAAGCAGCCACAGTTTAAAACATAGTCAATTACGGACGAGAATGAATCATCTGCCGTTTGATCATTGAAATGGCCGTCCCATGAGATGGCACTGCCTATGACGGGTCGGATTCGACATGTCGCCAAACCAGAAGGGTTTTCTCACCTGCAGCAAAAGCCGCCAATAGGTCATCAACTCCTATGGTCTTTGCCACGCCGATGGTGAATATCGAAAGGGCCAAATATTGCGCAATGTATGATTCGCGATCAATGAAGCCCTTGCGATGGCTAATTTTCATCAATTGAGAGAATAAAAAACCTGTATTAAAGTCAGTTGAAGTTTCACTGAACTATGAACAGTAACTACCGAGAACTGCTCCGAGAATGGTACCCAGGACAACCTCATCTACGTCGCAGACTTCAATAAAAAAATGTGATAAACATCAGGCGTAGGCATGCTTACATAGCCACCCGACGAGGAACCATTTTTCGATAGCGACGCGTGTCGAGGCCTCGACAGTAAGGTAAATTGCCAGACTGAGGAAGGGGTATGCCAGACCGTCGTTAGCCGCAGATTCTGCGGAAAGAATACGACGAATCTCCGCGGGAACATGCATTGCAGCGAATTTGCCGTCTGTAACAGATGGGGTGAATGATGTGTGCAATATCAGGACCCAAAGGAACACACGGGTGATAACAGCACAGGTGACGGGATCAGTAGGAGTGAGGCAAGCTGCGATACAAAGCGCAGAGACTTCATTCAAACCAGGGAAGAGCGCATGTATGACCGCTGTGGGACAAGAAGATGCTAAGGGACGGAATTAGAGTGGTATTTGAGAGACGCACCAGAAACGACGACCCAACCGAAAGCCATAGTTGGGACAACCATGATGAGCAGACTTTTGACATGCTCCTTCATGTAAGCACGTGGTAGCTCTACGCCCACGGCGAACAAGCCAGTGGCAAGAACAACACGCATGATCTCGAGAGTTATCTTGTTTTCTTGAGAGCCGCCCCAGGCGCGAGGGTCAAACACGTTGGCTACATAAGGCCCAATAATTACGCCGAATCCAGTACCAAGGACAACTTCATTGATAAACAGCTAGGAATGATTGAATTAGGTAGATCTGACTACCATAATGACGAATACACACCTTCTCCTTTACAAGAAGAGATACCATAGAGAACTATCGGTAGTCGGTGAGCTTGGAGACCAGCGAAAGGTGAGGAATGTGCCGAAGTAGCGGCACGAACGGACAAGAAAACATCCACTTGAAGAGACGTACCAGGACAACAAACCCGCCGAGACACACGTACGCCAGGCCAGCTGCCGACACCTATGATATTTCAGCGAATCTGATCATTGATGTGTAGGATATGAAAGACGGACATTCAAGAGCTGTACACTCATGGTGAGAGGACGATGACGGAGAGACGCAAAAGCCTCTGTTTTCGACCATCTATCACGTGAACAGGGCATCTACGGTAGTGGCCAAAAGCGGACACTCGGGAGAAGGTACTTGCTCCCGACACGCACACTCCGTGTCCGCCTAATCCCTATTTGGTATGTGCAAAGTGGTGCCCGCACCCTCTTCTGCACTTTTTCCTCTTTTCCGCTAGCAACGAGATAAGAGCCTTCCCACCCCTGGACATACAGTATGTCGTTTCCGAGTCACCGTAATCTGTCACATGCCTCAAGTGGCTAGTCCCAGTGGCCGCCAGTGAGGGTACATCTATCAGTCCTGGCACAGCCCTGTCGGCGCTCAGTGGAATCCGGGTTGTCCATTGAAGGACAAGGTCCTCGGTCGTTGGCGCGACCAAACGCCATACACCATTCAAAAGAGAGTTCCCCTGACCCGGTGTCCGCCAATCACGAATGACGGATCAGGTTGCGACGTTGGTCAGCGATCAGATTTCAGGAGGGACCTGATTGTTGTCATGGAGGAATGACGATAGCCTCGGAGACAAGATCGGTCACGGTACTAACGATGTTTGGAAGACGAGCCAGGAAGGGTTACCGGGAAAAAGAAAAATGGGTTTATTATCCAAGAGTTCAAGACATCTACGACACAGCGAGCAAACGTCATGGATAGGTCATGACCAAGCCCCGAATGAGAATTCCGACACCGTCAGCATCGGTCATCTAACACCATCCGGGTCCACGGCCTGCGCACGGCGCCGCTAAAATCAGTTTGCGGTCTTTCCCCACACTATACTACAGCGGTTAAGGTCAATTTGTGATACTCTGCAAATCTACGCATGACCGTCCATAAGAAGGTCCACGGCCGCGGCTAAGGAGCACTTAGTGAGGGACCGAGCAAGACAGATGTGGTCCTTTGTGTGCACTCTGGCGAAAACGATGCGCGAACAGCTAGTTTAGTCTCGCCGCCAGTGTCAATGAGATCGGCACAGCGGCCGTAGCGGCACTCCTTTGGCTTCGTGGCTTACAGTAGGTCGTACCGCATCTGTAAAGTGAGCTTGGTCCCGATCGGTCTGACCACTCGACTAGTGCATGCACTGAGTAGGTACAGAACCGGCGGCTAGCCAAACCACTGATGACGCGATCACGTCCCATTTCGTGTCAGTATTCCTTACTGTGTGGTGCGCTATCATGATCTTTGTAAGTTGAGAGATCGATAAATTCTACGTAACTTCAAGTTCTACGGGATTCCGACTGCGGACCACTCTACGTAAAGGTTATTGGCAATACATGTGTTCTTGAGCCACTTGGGTTCGCAGTAATAAAGACCAAGCCCCGGGCCCGGCCGAGGTTCAAGCCGCTGGTACTTATACACTGGCATTTATCTTCTTGAACCTGAAGCTTGAAGTTAGGCTATGGCAGTATGTACTTTGTTCAAACCTCTTCAGATCATGTTTTCTAGGTAAAGATCGATGTGTACATGCACGAACCGACGGGAAAAAAAAAACCAAGAGACACTATCATCAGGCTGCAGCAAGGGCTGCAGCGCCTCATTGTGCGTTGGCGGC
>JBBPKG010000083.1:4738-19249 GCA_038089115.1 Fistulinella cinereoalba | reverse complement strand
AGACACATAAGGTCCAATGAGTACACCGAATCCAGTACCGAGGACAACTTCATTGATAAACAGCTAGGGACAATTGAATTGACTTATCTATTTACCACAATTACAATTACCAACCTTTTCCTTTACGAGGAGAGATACCATCGAGAACTAGTGGCGGACTGTGAGCTCTGGTTCGCGGTGGAAGAAGGACAAACGCAGGTGGCTGCGAGAATACTCACCAGGACGACAAATCCGCCGAGACATACATACGTCAAACCTGGTGCAGACACCTATGATATTCAGTAATTTTCATTCACAGAATTGGGATGAAAAACGAACATTTAAGAGTCGCATAACCATCATGAAGGCTGAAAAGAAGCTTCAGTGAGGATGATGGGTCAGGTCTCAGAAACGACACCAGGTCTGAGGGCTTTTGATTGCGAGTCTCACCGGCTTTACAACCCGTCCCGTGAACCAGGGAATCGGGCAAGAAGGATTTGCAATGGCCATCAACCAGTGGTATCCACGGTTTCGTTACAGAAAGCCATTTTGGTGTTGATACAGTTTAGGGGTCTCAGGCCTCAGGGCTCTCTGAGCGAGGCATGACCACACGGGACGGCAGGGTGCCTGGGGCTGTGTATGTATGTACATAAGTGATTCCCGCCGCCGTCCTACATCCGTCACTATAGCCATGTTAGTATCCTAATATCCGACAAAGAATGACATTCTTCAAGTTACCAGCAGTGGCGTGTACCGGTCAACTGCATCACTTGAAGTGTCTGACTCGGAGGATCACAGAGTCGTAAGCAGCGCTCTCGCAGAGGATGCAACAGTTTGCCGTTGACTCGGAACAACTTGAAGCTTCCACACTGCTTATGTAACGGGCTTATATCTCGCACCGGGCTGAGACGCGCGCCTGCCTCACCTGCAAAATGTTGCTTAATATCGCGGTCGCCTTATCTGCAGTCATTGCCGCATCTTACATCCACTTTAGACCCGCGTTGTCTGCGCTAGGTGTCGGTAGGGTTATACAACCTGTCGGGAATATCAATTGCAAGACAGTGCCCCAACTGCAGGCCTGTGAGAGTACGCGCATGATAACCTTTAATATCCCAACCCCCACTTATCACCGAACTTCTAGAGCTCGTGTTGCACCGGCCCGCTGGCCTCATTTATCTCGCGTGCTCAACGCCGCATAGCCGCATCCAATGGACCCCCGCTTTGGATCGATTGAACGCATCTGGAAGGTCTGAATTGGACTATGTGGCTACTTATGACCCCGACACTGGCATCATCAACCGGCTCACTTTCTCCGCACCTACCCCTGTCCAAGGAATCTCCCTGCATGGAATGGATGTAGTGCCATCCGTCGAGGACTCATCTCTCCTTTACGTCTATCTTGTTAACCACAGGAAGCCCAATGAATCGGCTGACTCAACAAAGGTTGGCGCAAACTCTTCCATCGAGGTTTTTAAAACATATGTTGGGAGTAGTACACTTGAGCATGTTAGGACATTCCAGGATCCTGCTATCGTTGTTACCCCCAACGATGTCGTGGGTTCCTCTGACGGGAAAAGCATACATTTCACCAATGACCACAAACACAAAACTGGTATCGTAAGTTGTATCCTAATAATCCATTCGTTGGCTTCCAATACTTTCCCAGGGAAGGGTTGTGAGTTTACTAGCACTCCGTGCGGACACCTCCATTGGCTTTTGCCACGCCGACCAAGGTTGCAAGTTTGCTTATACCGGACTACGTGCAAGCAACGGCATAGTGAAAGGGTGCAATGACACGTTCTATGTTGCGGACTGCGTCCTCGGAGGTGTCACAGTTCTGGAACGGCAGTCTGATGACACCTTCGCTTTGGTGGAGACAATAAAAACAGGTAATTCTGTCCGAGGTTCCTGTTACATGTCTGAGCTTTTTCGGGTGCAGATCGCAGTCTGGACAACCTGGCCATTGATGCCAATGGAGCGCTCTGGGCGGCAGGTAGGCCAGTCACGCGTCCTTCTGTATCAGCATTAATATCATGATGTTACGAAGGACTGCCCGACACTCTAGGCATGGCATCCCGCCTGATAAATGATCCTTCCGTGTTACTGCCTTCTTCTGCATTGAGGATTACGGCCAATAGTGGTCCTGGATCTTTCTACGGGGAAAAGTACAACGTTGAGAAGGTACCTAAATTGAGTTGGAAATGGGGAACGAAGCTAATTTATACGTAAAAGGTGTTTGAGGACCCCGGTGAGCTTGCATCTGGAAGCACGTCTGTTGTCTATGATGTGGGGAGGGGGCTGCTCTTCGTGCATGGTGGGTAATTTCAATAACCGCCGCGGGTTTACGTTCATGTGTATTCTCTCAAGGCCTTGTGTCGCCACACCTGACTATCTGTAGGCTATGAAGGTATCTCTCTCTTGAGTTAGTATCACTTTTCCAATATTCCAACAGGAGCCCACAAGGAGTCTTGTATACCACTGGGCAGCAAATCACCGCGCGTGTACTCTGCAAGTATTGGATACTTGCCCTGCATTTCTGTGTTGTTTGTTTTCCGCTAAAGTATTTTCCATGTGCATAAATTCAAAGTGCAAGCTGGTGTACTGGCCTGATGGCATAAGACACGGGCCTCTGCTAGTCACTGATCAGTGGTTTGGTTAGCTGCCGATTCTGTGCTACTTAATGGTAGCCAGTGGTCAGGACTGGTCAGGACCAAGCGATACGGTGTACCCAAATTTCAGGACGCAGTATATTTGCCACGCAAAGCACTGACAGTGCACGTTAAGTACCAAACAATCAAACACTGCGTGCCAGCTCCGCAGTCGCATATTATGTACCTGCCAGTGAGCTCTGGAAGATTGACTTGCGACAGACGAAGTTAAGCGGAAGCAACGGCATGACGCCGCAAGGGTTAGCAGAGCGCCACTCGCTTGAACAGCTTACACAGGTTGTGAAATGGTTTGGGTTTTGCCAAGATTGCGGCCGGCTACAAAAGTGTCGTTGATCCGGCAGTCCTGGTATTACGATACCTTACGCCATGCACTGTGGAGAGTTCGTCGAAACTGCCGTTGTAAACACAGTGGGCTACTCCTGGGAATGCCGCCAAAAAAAGGCTTGTCGTTATCGTGGCCGGGTCGCGTGCTCTCCCGAGATAAGACGGGGATGGGTATAAATGAACGGATCTCAGCTAGTGGCATCCCTACCACTTCTGAGTCACTCCCTCAACTGCACGAGCATGGGTGTCGCAAATTCAAAGGCTACTCTTCAGTCCACCACTAGACAAGACAACCGTCGTAGAAGCAAGTCTATCGACGAGAAGAATCTCGTGGATGAAGCTCAGGGTGTCATTATAGGTTGCCTAACACCCAAGTCCGGCAGTGGTGCTATCCAGCTTGCCAACTTAGATGCCTGGGAGTCTGCTGCGGCTGCTGACCCGAAGATCCAGCTCGCCCGCACCATCCTCACTCACAGCAATATAAGGACCACCCTGACATCCCGTGAGGCCCAAATTGCTATCCCCCACGTATTCAACACTGTGGTCGACTTCAAGACCGCGCCCGTTACAGACCAGAAGTCGAGCGGTCGTTGCTGGCTCTTCGCAACGACTAACATCATCAGATATGAGGTCATGAAAAAGCTCAAGCTCAGCGACTTCCAGTGCGCCCAAGTTGGTCGTGCTCTACACATTTATCGTGCGTTTCTGACATTATTTTGACAGTCATACCTCTTTTTCTGGGACAAGCTCAACAAGTCCAATTACTATCTTGAGCTATCCATCGAGAACGCCGACCGCCCAGTAGACGACCGACTCGTCAATTTCCTTGCTAGTGACCTTGTCAGCGATGGTGGTCAATGGGACATGGTGGTGAACATTCTTGAGGTCATTACAATATCACTCCTCTAGTGACTCGCCTAATTTACTTGGTGTTTCAGACCTACGGTTTGGTTCCCCAGGCCGTATACCCCGAGTCGTTACACTCTGGTGCTACCGGCCCCCTTAACTCCTTGTTGAAGGCCAAGCTCCGCGAGCATGCTCTCACACTTCGCACCCTCTTTGCCACTCTTCGCGCCAATGCCTCACTGTTGTCCGAACAGGTCCAGGCAGCTCTTCGCTCGAAGAAAGAACAACTCATGCAGGAAATCTACACCATCATGTCCGCGACGCTCGGTGTCCCACCCAGGCCTGATGCTCCATTCACCTGGGAGTTCTACAACGACGACGGAAAGTACTGCAAGTGGGAGGGCACACCTATTGAGTTTTATCGGGCGTTCACCACTAAGCTCCCTGTCGGTCGTTTTGCTTTGTCTTCGCTGGATGTGATGTTAACTGTCAGGTTTCTCTCAGCCTGCGGAATGCTTTTCGCTTATCAACGATCCCAGAAATGACTACAACAAACTTTATACCGTAGACAAGCTTGGTAACATCTGGGGTGGTCGTCCCGTCCTTTGTGAGTGTACTTCTTTCTAGTAATTATGGGATTACAGATGATATTCTAGACGTCAACACGACCAGCACGGAGCTTAAAGCTGCCGTCGTCCGGACGATCAAGGCCGGTCATGCGGTCTTCTTTGGCTGTGATGTCGGGCAATTCTCCTCGTCGCTCAAGGACATCGGAATCATGGACACTGCTTACCATCAATACGAGGTCGGTTGATCATGCTCGAAATCATGAGTGAAGCTCATTCCGTGGGGTGAATTTAGCAAGCATTCAACATCTCTCTCTCGTTGACCAAAGCTCAGCGCCTGCAAACCAACGAATCATCGATGACACACGCAATGGTGATTTCTGGTGTACACGTCGACGAAAATACTGGCCGCCCCATCCGCTTCAAGGTGGAAAATTCATGGGGAGATAACAGCGGCCACAAAGGGTTCATGGTCATGAGCGAGATGTGGTTCGATGAGTATGTCTCATGGGTCAGTGTCCCAGGCTCTTGCTGACGCCACTTCAGGTTCGTATACCAGGTGGTCGTGCACAAGTCACTGGCACCGAAGGACCTTGTCAAGGTGTTCGAGTCAGGAAGTCCGGTCGTCCTGGCGCCTTGGGACCCCATGGTACGGTGTTTACCCCGGACTTTGATCCAATGCTTATGCTCTAGGTGTAGGGTGCATTGGCGTGACAAACTATTCGTAAATGACCTCTCCACTATCCAGTGGACTTGGAACTTAAGAACCGAACATCTGAATCATGGGGCGCATGTACATATCCATCATGGACGTATGTATCTAGTATGAACATGTAATAATTTCACCGGTATCCGGTGCTAAGACTTTGACTCAACCTGGGAGAGCGGGTTATGTGGCGCACAATTACTAACTTTGCAACCACAGGTAACATATGCACTCTGGCCCAAACAGTCAACGCCACAAATTCATACTGGTCTTGGCCGTCACTAAACAGTAGTGAAACGTATCATTCGTCTGCTCACGACAAGTGCCATTGACAGAGGACCGGCTACCATGACAAGGTTATAGCACTAGCAGTGGTGGTATTTTGACAGATTCGCTCTTAGCCACCTGTCAGGCAGCCTGGCACTCAGTCGCAGCAGCCTGAGCCTGCATGTGGCACATCCTCGGCGGACTGGATGATAGAAGTGGCACCTGCCACTAACATTGCTCCACTTGTTTCTTTAATTGAACTGCGGGCCGTGGCGAGACGCCTAGTTCCACACTGCGGCCAACAATTTTACACCCCGTCGAGCTGCCAGTATAGTCAGAGTGGTAAGTAACTTTAATGTTCCACCCTGGCGGTCTGCGGGCTAATTTAACCATGCGCTTGCTGGCATCTGGCGTGAGTACTCGTCGGACCGGCTGATAGTGCTGGCACTATGGGCGCTTCAGAGACGTTTTAGGGATGTCAACTCGGTCGCCGTCATTATTCTCCTCCGTGTTCATTTCAGCAAAGCAACGTCATCTATTTCAATTCGGCGTGTGCTCTTGGCTTATTTACCGCTCTGAGACTCCCGGTAGCCGAGCCTCAAAAAGGTAGGTAGGAATTTATGTCCGCCCAAACATGGGTTCCACATAATTCCCACCACACTTCCTGGACTACTTCTATCTTATTTTCAGAAGGAACCAGTGCCAGTGCGTATGCTGGGAACTCGACACGTGTTTTTATAGGGACATCATCAACACACGTCATGATATGTAGCTCATGACTCATCGAGGAAGTTGCACTTGGTGTGGAACGCGCCTAGTTCCGTCGGATGACCCATGTGAACGATCTTATTACGATGGGACAATGCGGCAACGTAACTCAGGCCCAGGCTTGGCGAGTCACTTATACTTTCCTTAACCGCAACTTGGCAGGTCGCCGTTCCAGGTACAGGACCAGTGGCATTGGAAGGTTATATCACCACAGCCTCAGGTGATGTAAATCGTGAGTGCTCGCGTTCGACTGTACGTGTTCCTTGTCACGAATATCAGCGGATGAAAGGCTGGTCTCAATCAAGAATCCCGATAATACGGGAGGCATGTAATACCCTGCAGGAACAAGCTGGGAGATGGGTCCGAATTCCACGGCCTTCTCACAATAAAGGTAGCATTGCTTCTTGGTGATGATCCCAATGCGCTGGCAAGCGTGGGTATCATATACTACTGTTAAGCCTTACCTGGCCTACGGAGCTGTGTGAGATGATGTTTACAATGTTGCTCTGCTCCGTTCGCGCGTTCGTGCCGGAATCCTTACCATCATTGCTGTGTAGACCGGGATACCACGGGCCATGGAGGATCCATGTCATCTGTCTTCCCCAATCATTGAGACATTCCCGCGGGTTTCCTGTGCATGTCACTATTTGCCATCTATCTGTGTGGGGAGTGACAAAGATTTTCACCGCGATAGCGAAACAGCAGTCATCTGTGTGCAAGTTCGCCAGGGGGGAGGCAAGCTTCAAGTCATGCATCCTCCTCTTTTCATGCTGACGTGGGGGGTTGACTCAATATGCATTGACACTGACTGTGAGATTGGTGGCTATTCAACGTTGATAAGAGGTCGACCAAAGTTTCGGGATTGCCCGAACAGGTCGGATAAGTTGTCGAGTCGCTATCGAGATCAATCGATCGAATGACGCCGTAGTACGAAAATAATATGTAGCACAACGGCTGCCATCCAAGCTCGGGGCCATGGGCTCCCTGGGCTAGTCATTCACGTCGAACTGCCCGCAGTTTCACTAGCTACGCACGTGCGTGCACGCTAACGCAGTGCCCATACATGCCCGTCACAACGACGACACGGGTTTTGGGCGTCTTTTGAACTCAGTCCCCACTTCCAGGTACGCGAGCGACCCCATGGAGTCAAACGTCACGTTTCGTCCCCGCAACGCTGCTTGCCCACTGCACACTAAGTAATTACCGTGTCCGACCGGATTCGCAAGAGTGCTGAATCAAAGAAGCAATAGTCATGGAGAAAACGAAGACAGCTCCCGGTCAAATACGATGTTGGCATTTCTGTGGCTGAAAACGATCTTGCCAACGCTGTCACGCACGGTGCGTTTCCACCCATGAAAACACATGTTGGAACACATGCCCTGCCAAAGGTGGCTCACCGGACGACGTGGACTGCAATCATTATCATTTTACGGGCCCGGTCTCTCGGGCAGTGTGGTTCGCGTGATCAGCCAGGAGGCGATTTATGTTACCCTTGTCCCACCTGCTGCAGCCTCGTGCACCCATCCCATAATATCTATGGGTGGACCCGTCACGATCGTCGTATCAAGCGCTTCTTGTTGTTTTCCGTTTTCCGCATCTCGCCGCTTGGCACGTCTGTCGGCATGGTGTTTAGTCAAGATAGTGTGGTCCGGATGTTTCATGTCGTCTTGTCAGGTGCGCCCAGTACGCTCCAAGCCCCACGTTCGGCCGAAGATTTGGTTCCTTAGCTGTTGACTGTTCCGCATCATCAAGGGAGTCAAGTGGATCACCGATGATCCACTTTGCCATCATTGGTTTGGGTTCTGGAAGAATGTGAAATTCACAGGGGAGTAATGGAATCCGCCACGCCGTCACGAGCATCCAAACTTGTGTACCATCTGATCTGACCGCTCGTCCATGCGAATCATTAGTGTTCGATAAAAAGGCATCACATCGGATGCGGATTCCGGTCATAAAACCATTGTGCGGGGACGAAACTAGTAGCGTAGATGGGGTTAGAATGCTGGAGAATGTTTACACGTGCTCGGGTGGAACACGGTGGCACAAAAAGTCCGCCAACATTCACAAATTGGAGTAACTAGGTGTTCCTTTGGGGTTGCGCTGATCCAGGTCAAAAGAAAATAGGGAAGTCCGGATAATCAGCGGAACAGGATCTGCCACCTGTGAAGTTCTTTCAACGGGGCGTTGTGGGAGCTTCGACCACATCAAGAATACGAACCAATGGACACTGACCACTGGAGCCCATTTGAAAATGCGGTGGGACATTTCCAAGTCCGTTGATGGAAAGCGTTTGTGGTTCATCCGTCTTGTCAGTCAAGCGGTGCCTTTTCTTTCTTGTGCTCTGACGAGTCACTGTCCTGTGGGGGCGCACGAGCATCGCGGTTTCTATTGACGCCATGTGTTCTTGGCGCAATTAACCAAAAACGCCACAAGAGCTTTATCGATCAGCCGAAAGGAACCTTTAGGGTGCTCAATACGACACGATCGAAGCGCCGGCGGGCAATGCGCTTAGCTCTGAGATCATGTAGTTGAGAAGGCCCACCCATTGGCCAGGGATCATCACGGAACTAATAGTGGAAGAAGGCATCAAGACGAACCTTGGTAAAAAAAAACGGAACCCTATGTCTTCAGAGACGCTGGGGTGAACCAGACCCCAAGGTGTTTTCTATGTAGTTTTCTGATCAATGTATCCGTGGATACGAGTGTACTGGTACAAAATTATCTGGAGAAGGTGGAGGATCCGAGTGAATAGCTGTAGATGAATGGCGACGAGGTTTAAAGATAAGAACGATGATTAACCCGAAGATAATGAGCAGGAGAAGAAAGATTATTTTACGACGACCAGTGTTTTTTTGGTAGCTATCAGATTGATTGAGACCATCTGTGTTGGATCCGCGGTAGGGCATGTGACTTACCGAGTGGCGACATCTAGTTCCTTGACTGCCTCAGCAATATGCACCGAGGTTTGCTCGATGTTATATTCAACACTATCTAGAAGAGTCCCTTGATCGATGACGAGAACAGACAAGTCCTTAAAGAGTTCGCCCAAGGAGGCAATGGAATTTGCGATCTCTGTAAGCTCACGGTCGCGAAGCTGTATATCATGCATCTGATCGGCATCTTGGATCTGAGCTTGCTGGAAGACGGGGTGGTTAGCGAAGGACCAGGAAAGAGGTAACTGCAAGCCCACCGCTGCTTGAACGTCTTCATCGGCTGCTCTGAGAGCGTCTAGTCCGTTGGATGTGATTGTGCCTGAGGCAATGAGAAGATCCTGGTTTTTGATCGCATGTCCTTGAAGACCTGGAGGAAGTTTGGATGGGATGGGCGACGTCATATTGGGTGGGACTCACGTCCCATGTATACCCGCTGCTTCTTGCGGAAGGATGAGCTGAGTTGTTGCAGCCTTGCAGCCAGGCCTCGCTGTACATTTTTGGCTGCAAGGACCTCGTGTTGATTCCTATTTGAAGGCGGGAACGTATGATCCTGGTCCGAGCCAATGCGCTGGATCAGCGAATGGCAGAGGCGGAAGTCCTGCACGAAAGGGGCAGGAGAAGCACGTGTCGGTGGTGCCGAGCAGGGATGATGAGACACGATCGTGTACCTTTGTGATGTCGATGGTCGCTGCCTCGATTTCCCTCTCCTCCGCCGTGCGGTCCGCGAAGCCAGGGAGAACGTGCCTTGCATGGAGCTTTTCGAGTGCGGAGACTGTCCGGGGTCTATGCAAGGGATGATGCGGAGAGGAAGGGACGCACTTTTGGAGTGGACGTAAGTGAGGGTGTCCTCCACCTGGTCAGAGAGGTCGACCCTAGAGCGGGGACGGGTGAGAAGGTGCAGGGGAGTGACGCGGGGAGTACCATTTTGGGGGGAGGTGCGCGTCGAGAGCGACGTGTCGGGTTATGAGGCGGACATGCTCGTCGTCGGCGGGGAGGGGGTCGTCGTAGGCGGGTGGCGTGCGGGTGGACGCGCGTGTTCGTGAGTCGCGGTAGGAGATGAAGAGGAGGGTGCGGGAGCGGGTCGTGGGCGGGGATGCGGACATGCGGCTGGCTTGCGCTGTCGTGGCCGGCGTCACATCGGGGTGGCACCCGGGCCAAACACGTGTCAACACCGGGTGGGCCTCTCGACTGTGCTGCCCGACGGTCAAATCTCGAAACTAGGATTTCTTATCACGATGGTCTTGTGACTACCGTTTCCTATAAATTAAGCGTCCGTCACCCCGCTGTCATCCCCATCCCCCGCTCTCTTTCTTGCCCGAGTACTACTGGTGTGCTCTGTTCCCACCCCCGCTGCCAATCTCACCCGTGCCCCAGCCCACCCGTCCCGGCCCACATGTGCAACCTCGAAACGTGGGTCCCCTCATTCCCCATCCCTCCCTGCGTCTCACAGTCCCCATTGTCAGCGAAGGCACCAAGTACGGCTGCGGCGTAAGTCCCTCACGCGACCGTCCCTCCCGCACGCTCACCGCACACCGCCCCGCAGCACTACCAGATGGTGAGTACGGCTCCTGGAAGAGCAACGTGCCCTCACCGCCGTCTAGACCCGCAAGGTCCGGAAAATTGACTGCTTGAGTCCCTACTGTGTCCATTCTGCTCGCCATCCACGGAACTGCTCCGATTGCCACTGCGAGAGAGTACGTCATCCCGGCATCCCACTATCCATGCGCTGAGCTCCGCCAGTATCTTGGCCCCGATTCGAAAGAGACCATCACATTCTCGACGCCCGACTACTGTGCCTCCTGCCAATACTGGTTCAAAGGTGGCGCTCAGCAGCGCCGCTGATACACCCACTTGAACCCACACTATCTCCAATGCCATCTAATGACTCGGTATCCTAGAGCTGATAATGTTGTCGCCACGCATATTCCACTGCTCTGTTGTATCACGACGCTAAGTGTGTATGTAAAAAAGTATAAATTCAAACGATGACGTCGTCACCACTTCACCGCCAGTCCGATGACCTCACTCTCAACGGCCCGGTATTCTGTCCGGAACAGCCGCCGTCGCCGCTCCTCTCCCGCTCTGTCCCCATCGGGCCAACACATCTCCGCCTGCACTCTCACTGCTACCTCGTCCGCGTACCCAAGTTCCTCTGCAGTGCTCAGGCTATTCCAGTACGCCTTCTCCACTTCTTTCGTCAACTCTCGGCTGCCCCATTTTGGCCCCTGCATCACCCCACTTTCCTCCCAGTTCCTCGCATACCCCTCTGCATCCTCCACCCGCTCCGATGCCTTGCCAATGCCGCGCAGCTGCCCACCCCCATTCACACACCCTCCCGGGCACGCCATCACTTCCACGTAATCGTACCGCCTATCATCCCCGTCAGCACCGCCCTTCTTCCCCCTGGCCCTTATTGCAACCATTCGTCCCGCGGCACCCCTTCCGACTTGCACACCGGCCTCCTTACCAACCTTTCTCACCACATTTTGTAGATTCCGAAATCCATAGCACTTTGCGCCCTTGAACACAACTTCCCCATTACTCTCCTTGCGTAGCGTATACTCCTCATAGTCCGACGTCCGCAGCATTTTCACGCCAAGGTCCAGTGGCTCCGGGGACGCTTGTCTGACGGCCGCCACGAGCGAATGGAGATAAGAACCTGAACTTGTGCCCGGGTGAACCAACAGCTCAGGGATATCACCTACGTCTTGCGCTTCGCTTTCTCCAGGGACCGGGACAGAAAGATCCCAGCCTTTTTCCCGGATGAGCAGCTCGAGCTCTCCTGTCGTAATGACACAATCCACATCCCGCGTCGAATAAATATCATTGTAAAAGTCCTGCCGCGATGCCTCGAGCTTCTTGTCATAGCAGGGCATCACTACGACGTGGTATATCTCATCAGGCCTGTACGAAGTAAGCGACAACCACGGCCAACACGTCGAAATACGCACCGTTTCACCCAGGCCTTTGCTAACCACGACTTCACTAATGTCCCCATGACCTGCTGAGGGCTTTTTGTCCGAGAAATAAAGGGTAGCATTTCTGAATGCGTCTTTTCGGCGTAGCATATCCATCCAGGACATGCGCTCGCCAGCATCGGTAGTTGATCGTTCCGTTTGCGTTCCCGAAACTCCCGGGCGTGCTCTAGCAGCGAAACATGGCGCGCAAAGGTCGTATCATAGACACGCTCAAAGCCCAACATACGCTTGCAAAATGCCGATACCCGCCGCATGACCTGTCTCAGTCCCACAGGCTCTCCCGAGCTCGATGACAACGCTGCCGAAAGCGATGCCAACGATTGCGGGGCGATCGACACCACCGGGATCTTATGCGCGGACGAACTCGGAGGCGGGTTCTCCTCGAAAAAGCGGAGCACTTCCGTGTGTGATTGAAGGGTGATCAGGACCGATTCGGCCGAAGTGATACATCCACTTTCGGACATGTGAGCCCGGGCCCACACGGGTACGCACGGAGCGCGCGACGCACCTACATGCCAGGCAATCATTGAGACTGATCTGCGCTTGTTGCAGCTTGCGTTCTGCTGGCTTGGGCGCGGCTGTGTCCCGCCCGGAGGTGATTACCTCATAGTAAGATCCGGACGCGTCGATGCGAATTTCCGTCTGCGATGCCACATCAAAATGGAACGCATGGAACAGTAGTCCGTACGTACAGATGCGGATCCGGCGTCTCTGGGATGCTGGGGGACGGGCAACTGCTCGACGGGCTTGATGCACGCCTGTGAGGGCGTGATGAAGTCATTTAGGTCCGTGAGGGTCTGTTTGGGTCGCGTAAGTTCCGAGTCAGGTAGCCAACACGTTGGTGGCAGTCACCCACAAGTGCACCCGAGAAAGCCATCGACGTCGAGGAAAAGAGGTGGGACCTTACATAAAGGGGGTACACTGATGCTGACCTTTCATACATGATCGGAGATCGGAATGCGTCCGGCTAAGCATTGACATGGACACGGCCACCTTT
This sequence comes from Fistulinella cinereoalba, assembly GCA_038089115.1. NCBI lineage: Eukaryota > Fungi > Basidiomycota > Agaricomycetes > Boletales > Boletaceae > Fistulinella > Fistulinella cinereoalba. Next base: position 6,216 of record JBBPKG010000083.1, on the reverse strand, counting down.
TTTCGTAAGCTACCATTCCGAACTGGTCAGTGGCAGCGTTACTCACTGAGGGGATCGAAGCACAACACAGAAGTGCGTGTGGTTGGACTGAGGCGCTGGCTCATGCCCCCATCTTGTCATAGAATCTCGGCTTGCTTTCAGCGGAGGCGAAAGCCTCAAACTACATGTCACTTTCCGACTCGGCGGGAGACCGTGAATAACTTTAGATTCAGCAATGACGTCCAAGTCGTCCAACAGAAGCATACAAGGCTCCAGTATGGACGATAGATCCCCATTTCCGATGCCCTTCCCCGCAGTATACACTCTACTAGTAGCGGGGTTCTACCCTTGTTCTTCCCCGGGGCCCACCGATCGCCGAAGCACTGGATTGGACGTCACAGCACTGGCAACCATCATGATCGTCTAGCACAGTGGCAGACGGCCAAGCACGAATTCACCCCACAGCGAATTCGAACCCAGGGTGGCTTCGGACGTGCAAAGGGGTTGTACATGCGGCAAGTCTGCGCAACGATGCTGCCAGCAAGCCATCGATCGTCGTAGTCCAAGATCAGCAACTCGGATTCAGGTGAAAATAGGTTTCTTGGCGATCGATTCGATTCCAAGGTTTCTAGAAGAGGCCATTTGGTGGCATGGCTGGCACTACAGAGCCACGACAGTGCGATGGAAGTGAGGTGGCTCAGCGGGTCTGCAAGAATAACGTCATCTCGCGAGGCAGGTTCTGTTGGCTTCTTTGGCGCGTATTGTGACCAGTGCTGCACAGTTTGCGGGTATGCAGGTTTGCGCCGACAAGCCAAGCTCGGAACGTGGCAATCAGATGGAACACCGCAAAGATCATGCGGCGGGCCGGCGACCACAGCAGATGGCCTATGGCATAATTCACGGCCACATCAGGGCTTACACAACATAAGTATACTTCTAAGACGCTTGGTGTGGGACAATATAACGGGTCCGAGCCTTATCTATTTGGGGATAGAAGGCCGTAGAGCCACTGTCGCAGCCAGCAGCCTGCCCCGCTAAATCAAACCTTCATTGGAGGCTGTACATGATGCGATGAACGAATGATACTCTGTGGCGTTCTTCACGGATGGCGCTTGCTGGTTCTCCCAATCAAATCGAACTGGATGATGCGCGTAATGCCAAGATGTAATGAGTTCAGTACATGCAAACATCGACTTGGAGGGTCGTGCTGGGAGGTAGGAGTAAGGAGGACGTTTCCTCTCAGGGCGCCTTGCTCGACGCTAATATCGTGAGGGAATGGCGGGCCACGGTTGACTATATGTAAGTAAGTAATCATATCATGGTTCAATCATGAGTAGCGCGAAACATCCAAAGATGACGGCGAGCTTCGCGATCTCCGGAGAGGTCGCGGTATCATGGCTGACTCTCGTCATCGTTCACGAAACAGGATATTTTGAGCCACAACATTGGCGCAACAACTCTCAGGTGATAACACTAGACTTGAAGGAGCTTAGGAACTG
>JBBPKG010000082.1:50851-65003 GCA_038089115.1 Fistulinella cinereoalba | reverse complement strand
TACGAGCCTAGCGGTGTTGTTTCCGGCGCACTCCGTTGCCTCGTTGACGTGGTATGAGGGGAAGAAGGTAGGCCTCCCTTTTTGAGAAATTTTCCCGCGGCGCCAAGTCACGTGAAATAGACAGTAAATAGTTTTAATGGTGTTTTTTTCCCAGGGCCATTAAAATATATCGCCAATGGGTAACTTTATTCCGTTACGGTAGTAGTGGGTTCTTATGGGCGCGAGTTTTTTGGTATCCAAGGAAACCATTTGTTTGTGTTACTGACAACTGGGTATGTTTCTTGGATTTGTATATGTGGGGTTTGGCTGCTTTGGAGATTCTTCGTGAGTTTATGGTCTCGCTCAGGACCGAAAGCGACGACAGGTTCATAATGGGATAATAGCGTGCGTTGGCAATGCGGCGTTGTGTCTAACCCGGAGAAACCCGGATTATCTAAATCTTGACCAAGAAAGGAGATCAAAACCGCCTACTTGCCACGAATTATCGGTCTGCACACCTGGCCCTACCGGGACCTACAATAATGCATACGAGACCCACAACCAATAGCCCATTGCCCCGAGGGGAACTAATGTCATTGCATGCATCGATGCTATTCGTTCCCACACATTTTTTCGGCTGCTGTTGCCTTGTGTTGGTTACTTAGGCTTCGTTTGAATATTCCTACCACTACTCGGATCGTGTCTCGTCAATGAAAAAGAAAAAAAAGGCGGTATGTATGGAAATAACGCCAATTGTCTATCATATACCACGATGGGATGTATGCATGAAACAGACGTGATTAGGATTACATGGATATCAAGTCGTCTCAAGACGCGCACAAGGTCCGAACTGTTATAACAATGGGACCAAGGGGAGTACAGATCTAAGCAAATCAGGGACGCCCTATCACTGCAAGTGGTCATGTCGATGATCGACGTCGAACCACCGGTTCATGATAGAATACTAGGCCATTTGATCCGGAGGCCTTCAAGCCACCGCATGTACAGGAGTTCCGCGATGGGAGACTTGCGGGCTTGAGCAGCCGGGTCGTCTGGCTTCGGAGGATGGGCCGACGACGGGGTGGTGCCCAACTCGGCTGAGGGGACTGTGATGTCCTCTTGGACTTCTGTGACAACCAAGCCTCGGGCGGTCATTTCACTCTTGCGAATGATCCGCTTGTGCGGGAAAAGTCCGCGAGAGGTCTGCACGTGTTGTCGAACGGCAGAATTTCTACGCGACATGGTGAGATGCTGGGCAAGATTCACCGCCTACATGAAAATGGCGTACTCGTTGATACCGGAAAGAATGTCGAGGATGACGTTGTAAGAGAGGGTTGGGTTGGCGTCACACAGATCAGCAAACCCTCGAGCAATCATGCTCAATGACTCAATCTCTCGAGCGTCCATGTCATCACGGATGACCTTTCAGAGAGGATAAAAAAAGACTGCTTGGACCAAGATAGGACTTACATTCTGGAGGACAGGAAGGACGACATCGTCCACCATAGCTCGCCCGGCCTGTTCTGATTCACCCGCTTTCCGCTTAAGGGAGGAACGTTCCTTTCCGTGCGACGTCGATGACGTGGGGGACTGCGGGGTGTCGTCCCTACCGCGTGCCGTCCCGACGTACTCTGCGGACAGCCTCAGGGAACCGATAGTGTCAACCTTTTTCACTGGTCTGATCGTGTCTACGCCAGAGCCCAGATCGGCTTCACGCATGATTGTTCCGGCGCCGGTTGTTCTGTTCCGTGCAGCATACGATGACCGTTTCGCTGACCGGATAGAACCAGAGTAAGCGGGCGGCGCTTCTGGCATTTCACCCTCCGGCATGGTAGGATCTCCGGGATCACTCGGTGATGCACCCGTTGCGGTAAGCAAAGCGGGAACATCCTGTTCTTCAGGTAACGGTTTGATCATGATTGTCGAATGTGATGCCTGGCGGCTTATCCCGACACCGCCAGACACTAGCTGGTCGCTGCCTTTGACGGCACCTTCCGTGTCAACGGACTGTTCCTCGTCGTAGTAAACCACGTCTTCCTCGGCTTCCTCATCGCCCATGTCTGGAAGGAGATCGCGGGCAGCACTGCTGAACGTCCCCATCACGGAGGACGTCTTGATGGTGTCAAAATTCCAATCACTTCGTATCGTAGCGTTGCTCCCCCAATTCGTGGCCCCTTTGACGGTGGGTTGGTATGCCTGGATGCCCCTTGTAGGGGATCGGGAACGAAACTCCTGGTAGCGTTCAATTAGCTCCATAAGGTATGACGCCTTCTTTGTGTTCTTGACAAATCTGTGCTGGAGAAGCTCTTTGGCCGAAGGACGCTAAACATCACGTAAGAACGCATTTGAGACATCGTCGGGCGTCACCTACCATAGTAGGGTCCTTTGTGAGGCATAATGAGACAAACTCTTTGAACGCAGGGCTGAAGTTACCCTCGAGGGTCGGCGGCTTCGCCTTCGGAATGAGAAAGAGTACACGCATGGGATGGTACTCTGCCAACGGTGGCTCGCCCATCGCCATCTCGATCGCTGTTATCCCCAGACTCCACATGTCTGCTTTTGCATCGTACCCAGCCTGACGGATGACCTCCGGTGCCATCCAAAAGGGTGTCCCAACAAACGTATGTCTCAGCGTACTCGTGAGTTGTGCTGCGACGCCAAAGTCGGCGAGTTTTACCTTGCCCGTGGCGGAGAGGAGGACATTGGCGGCTTTGATGTCGCGGTGGATCGTACCCTCCGAATGGAGATAATCCAGACCGAGAAGCAGCTCGTGGCAGATGACGGCGATATGTGCTTCGGAGAAGACGCCTGCCTTGAGCAAGTCGAGGCACGATCCTCCGGCGAGGTACTCCATTACTATCCACAGCTTGTACGCCACGACGAAGGAGCCATAGTACCGCGTGACATATTCAGAGTCGCACTGCGCCAGGCTGGCTATTTCTTGCTGAATCTCAAGAATGTCGTCGTCCGAGTCCTCCAAGTCTGTGAGGATAGGGCAGATAAGGGGACTTCAGGTGATGCGGGGTCATGACGACAACGCACCGATTTGTTTGATTGCGACCACTTGCTTCGACTCGTTGTGTATCGCCTTATAGACAGTGCCAAAGCTGCCTGTGCCGAGCTTGTCGAGCAAGGTGTACTGGCTCGCGGGATTGCTGCTGGGGACGGGGTAGGGCTCTCTGGGAGCGTCTTGGCTGGACCTTGGAGACATTTGTGACAGACGAGGTGGAGGGGGGTCAGGGCGACTTTGTTTCCTGAGACGGTTGCCGGGCGAGGACATGGTAGTCTAAGCCAAAGCTGGCAGACGTGCTACATGTCATTGACACATGGAACCCACCGAACATGGTACGAGGCTCCTCATGATCAAGCACACGTGTCCGCGCTGAGTCGAATTCCGTTTCCCATCGCCCCAACGACGCCATTCCGCTCACAATGTGCTCGTCTCGACCGTATCACTCGTCCGACAGATGTCAATCAATAGGCACGGCATGTCAAGTCGATCGGGCCTAGGACATACAGGTAAGAGGCATGTAAATAACACAGAGTCTCCGGCATAGTGACAAGCGCTATAACACGTCATCTGCAGCCGTCACTCTCATGCCTTGACTGCATATCTGCGCAGGGGAAAGTGGATGTCCTTCTTTCGCTGCTTCTCCGTCTTCAGCGATGCCTCGTGCTGCACATCACCAAACGTCGTCTCAGCTCCAGTCAAGAGCCAGCTCAGTCGGACACACCTTGGTCAGTCGCCGTCTGATCGCACGAGTCCGCTTTGGCCGCAGGTCCAGGGGGAGATACTTTTTGTTCTTGTAGTACTCCCGGAGATTTTGCCGCGACTTGTGGTTCATCACAGTCAACACACGCGCGATCGATTTGCGCAGGACATTGCTTGGAGAACGCATGTCAGGACTTGATCGAATGCAGGAATACAGCTGGATCGTACATCTTGGTGAGTTTTGACGGGGCCCCGCCGGTGATCTTCTGGACTCGGAGACCGAGGAGCTCGGTCTTGAGGTCAGTGAGTTGTTTGGTCAAGTCGCTCTTGGACCTGTGATCAAGCGGGTTAGTTTGGATGGGATAAGTGGTTTATTTCGCGCTCACTTGGACTGGAGCTCGTACGCCTTGACTTTTCCGGGCATTTTGGATGTTCTGTTTGTTGCGGACGGCGTTCGTGCTACATGTGCAGTGCAGTGGTGCTTACGCGAGTCATGACTGTATAGTTTATCAGCCACAGTTCCCGCGATTATCTTATCTATGACGCCCAAGCTAGATCACCCCCGTTCCTCATCAGTTCCACCACGTCCTCAAACTTTACAAGCGTACCCCCAAATATGTCGAGCGAGCTGGGCAAAGCGGATCAATGTATATTTCGTGAAAAGATGATCTGTCTTACCTCCCGTACGTCAGGTCGACTTTCCCACCGGACAGCGCATCCACTAGAACCAGATCGGTAATGTCTACTCATGGTCAGCTGGCCTGCTAACATATACATCCGAGGGCACACTACGTTTTGCCCCACCTGCGTACGTCGTCGGGATCGTCACCCATTCGCCGAGTTCTGATATCTCGGTCAGTCCGTCAATATAGCCAGACGTAGCTACTCACTTTCCACGAGTTTCCGGTCGATGCCTTGGCAGAGTCCCTCGACATCAGCAGCATGTATGAGAAACTCGCTACATAGGGTCAGGCCCATATACCACGTCACTCTCCCACACTTGCCTACAATGTTCCGCCAACATATCGAGCGATTCTAAGGCGGCCGTTCACTGACCAGTCTGAGACGCGTAACCATCGCCGACAGACCTTTGCATACTTCCATATCCGTGATATCTTGCCACTTGTTCATCGCGACGAACCACTTTTCTCCCCGACGGCGGCAGCTATCGAGGTTATGAGCGTTCTCCGCTGCGCATCAAAGCCTAACCGACCTCACGTCCACGACAACCCTGTCCTTGCCAACGGTACTCGTGATCGCATCAAGTCGCTCCCTGGAAAACTTTGCCGCGGGGAAGAGATATGAAGTGACAATGATCTGAAAGAGAGATTGAGATGGAGACCAGATCGGGGCGCGGCGCCCACTTTACTAGCACCCGCATCTATCCATTGTTGTGCGTTGGCGGCCGTTATTCCGCCGCCGATTTGTAGACCGCCTGTCAATGAAACGTATGATGAAGATGAACTTGGAGTCGGTTGTCAGGGAATCGGCGATGGGGCACACACCTGGCCAAGCCTCCAATGCTTCTCTCGCCGCATGCTCATTCCCGGGTCCCAGCATTATGACATGGCCGCCGTGCAGGTCATGTTCTTTGTATAAACGTGCAAACTCCCCCGCGGATTGACTGGACATGATGAGCACAAGCTCATGCAGTGGTGGTGGGCACCGACCTCGCGACGAAATTGGTTCTGAGCGCTCCTGGATTGTTGTCCGACAAAGTGCCTCCGACGATCTGTTTCACGTGGCCACCGTGGAGATCGATGCACGGCTTGAATCTGCTCCGGCCTCTGCGGTCAGTCATGGCGGTGTATGCGTCAAAGCGACCAAATGAAGCAATAGTCCATGTTTTTCATCTTTTGTTACACGCGTTGGTACACGACGTCAGTACTCCAAGGATGCCTCCATGATCCGTGTGAGATGCTCCCTGCCATCTTCTCCGGCGACATCGCCAATATTTGGCGCAAGGTCCAATACGCGACGTTGTGGGAGTGTGCCCTCGACAAGCCGGGGAATATCGCCTTTAGTGTAGCCCAACGCCTTGAGTCCACGTGGCACATTAAGCCCATCAAGGAAACGGGCAATCGACTCGTACAGATGGGAACCGAGCTCGGCATCCGGAATGCTAGTAATGGAAGGATCAGTGACTGTCGTGTTGTTGAAGACTGCCAGCGCTTCCCGATGACGGTCGGGCGACGATGGTGCGGTGAATTGGAAGACTAGTGGGGTTTAAGGGACATTGGGCTATCAAACACATGAAACTTGCCTGCAGGCCCTGTGATTGCAACGCTACAGTACATGCGTTGTCAGCGACGGAGATCAAGAGCACACGGACTGGGTGACATGCCTGACACCGTGGGGGATGATAGGGTGGTCGACTTGGTATCCTGGGTGCTTATATTGGGGTCCTTTCTTGTTCAGACCCGAGATCTGATATTCGGTTGTCAGTGCTGGAAGTTGAGTTTCGGCCCGTAAAACCTTACCGGGTAGCTCATTCCATGGCATAGGTGCACGCCGGCGTTGCCGAATCCGATACCGGCCAATGAAGCGGCGAGGCTACACTTGGGTGAGGCGTTTACAAGACATCGTTGGAGAAAATACGGACAGCATTTGACTTCTTGCTTCGTGATCGGAGCTGTCTTTGGCGAGTCGGGGAAGGTACTTGACTGTGGTCCTGAGCGCCCACGTGGAGAAGATGTCAGCTACCGGATTACTGCCCTGGTACGCGGGTCGAAGGATTGGGTTCGCCGGACGAGGCGTACGCTCCAAATAGCTGTCGAGGGTGAGCACGGGAGGTTTAACGAACGGTGGGTGCTCTTACGGAATCGCAGTGTAGCTCTCCATACTATGGAAAAGGACGTCGAGGCCGGCACTAATGTGTAGCTCTGTCGGACAGCTTTCAGTATTTAAGGTGTCAACGACGCCAAGGACAGGTTTGAGGGCACGATTAGCAATGCCAGTCTTGAAGGAGCGTGAGGTGACATCGAAAATAGCAGCGCCGGTGGTCTCAGAGCCGGTTCCAGCAGTAGTGGGGACTGGAGAGTGGTCGGGAGATGGCAAGAGAGAAAATAGAGCGGGGGCTTGCCTGCAATGAGAGGTCGTAGGGTCTGAGAGATGGGGAGGGCCTTTCCTACGGGAGCGTTGACAAAGTCCATGAGGTCATTGTCTTTATAGACGGCAAGCCTGGCAGAAGAATGGTGAGGGCACGATGGACGAGCACGGATAGGCACGAACAAGTTTGCGGCCTTGGCCGTGTCGATGACACTCCCGCCTCCGACACTGATGGACGATGAGGGCAGAGTGGTGCAATCGGGGGTGGCACTTACGCCAGGAAATGGGTAAAGTCGTTCTGCCTAGCCCAGTCGATGGCCTGTCTCCAGCTCTCCTCGGTGGGCTCGGTAAGGACCTGGTCATAGACCTCGAAGGGGAGATCGTGCTGGGCCTGGAGGGACTCGAGAGCCTAGGAAGGGTGGGTGTGAGCGTGCACGGGGAGGACGAGAGACTGACCATGGCCATGGGCCTGAGCCTGGCCACGACGGGGTCCGTGAAGACGCCAACCTGCGGAAGGGTGAGGGGGGGCGGGCACGGTGGCTGTGAGGGTGACCTTGCGTGCGTTCATGTTCTTGAGGTCCATGCCGACCTCGCGGGTGACGCCCTCGCCGAACCTGAGGTTGGAGGCGGCGACCTGGGGCGGGTCGGGACGGGGCGAGGGCGGATGGGGCATTGGCACGCACCTCGAAGGCATACTCCTTCTGCACGGGGGACACGGGGGTCGCGAACTGCCTGAGGGGTTGCTGTCCGCCGCGGTGGCAGGGACAGGCGGAGTGCTGGGCGGCGAGGCCGATGAGCCGGGCGATCGACTTGGTCGGGGCCATGTCAACATAGTACCCCGCACAGCCACAACCCCACCCTTCGTCCCCGTCGTCGACAATGCCGTTCAGAGTGCCCATCCAGCGTGTGCACAGTCCCGCACTCCGCCGCCGCGGCTCACAGTCTCTCAATGTCGCTCCTTCAGATATTTCCGTCAGGCAAGTCCGTCCAGCCCGCCTCGCGACCCTCGTGACACCATATCCAGTGATGTCAAGGACATGATTTACCTCGTCAATGTGAGCATGCCCAGCTGGCCCCTTGTTCGCCCCGCCCTCACCCTCCGCAGATCACCCTCGGTGGTGTCTGTCAGTCTGCCCTCGTGACCCACCTCCGTTGCTCACCCCCACCCAGCATACCCCGTCCAACTCGACGCTGGCTCGTCTGGTATGTCCTGTCCGCCTGGGCCGCCCTCTCTCACCGGCCCTGCTAGATCTCTGGGTACTCCCCACTTCAGCGCCCCTCCCCGATGCCCAGGCGACCGTTAGTACATCACTCTCCTTCCAGACCCAGACTCACCTCCCACAAGTCCACCAGCCTGAACCTCACTGTAAGCATCGCCAGCGTTTACCCTACCATTGCTCACACCAAACAGTATTCTGTTGGCTGGGCACATGGTCCAGTGTCGTTCGCTTCCGCAATCTTTGCCGGGTATTTTCTCCTACTCTCTCTTTGCCACCCAATTCATCCGTGAGGCAGTTACACCGTGCCCCAGCAGGCATACGTGAACGCGACGTCCGCCGAGAATCCCGCATTATCCTACGGCGCCACTGGCATTTTCGGTGTCGGCTTCGATTTCCTCTCCGACATAGACCTTGCTCTAAACCATACCGGGTCATCTTCTGGACGCACTCTACTCTACAACCTCTTTCACGACAACACCTCTGAACCCAATTTTATTACGTTTTCTCTCGGAAGTACTTCAGACAGTGACGGCATTCAGGGAAGCTTTGCCGTTGGCGAAACCGATCCCTCCTATGCCAACATCACCAGTACCAATAAGATACCGACCTGGCCCCAAACATCACCATCACGTTGGAACATCCTTTTGGACTTGTTTATCGTCGGGAACCAGACCAATTCCGTGTCGACCACGGTCCCCGCCGCGCCACAGAACAAGGCCGTCATTTTGCTCGACACTGGTACTTCCTACACGTAAGCCGTTCTTTGCCATGATCGCCTTCAATTCCATGACTCCACTACAAGGTACGCCCCCACCGACGTGTGCGAAGCTATTTACGGTGGCGTTTCCGGCGCCCAGTACAGCTCCGCCCTTGGCCAGTGGTTGGTCCCCTGCGACACCGAGATTGACATGGCCCTCCAAATCGAGTATGTCTCCATTGTTTCTGCCCTGGACCATCTAGCCACTGACACCTTGACAAGTAATCAAATCTTTCCCATCCATCCCCTCGATGTCACACCCACCGCTCAGGGTGACCCAAACACTTGCGTCGGCTCCTTCATTCCGCAGTCTATCGGTCCTGGTCAATTGTTCGTGCCTCGTCTGTCACACGCCCTCCATCTGACTCATTGCACAATGCAGTGACTGGTTGATCGGTGATAATGTACTCCGCTCAATTTATGCCCTATATGACTTTGGCGATTTCAACCCCTCAGGGGACATGGGCGACCCTTATGTCCAATTGCTTTCTCTCGTCGACCCTGTCCAAGCCTCTATTCAATTTCATAACGTTCGGGGCGGTACCCCGAATTCTAACATCACCTACAAGGTTTCCAACGTTGGATCTGGATCCGGCGGCTCCACGTCCGTCTCATTGTCAACGGAGGTCACTAACGCTCTCGAAAGCTTATCCAATTTTTTCCCGGCCCTCGTCGCCATCATGGCGCTCAACGCCCTCGTACTGATAGTCCTGGTCATCGTGGGAATCACTCTACTTTGCAGGCGCCGCGCAAAGAATGCTCGCGCTCGCAAGACACCCGGCAGGCTCACCCCCTTGCCCGTAGGAGACCCATCGGGAATCACGCTCTCCGACATCCCTCCGCAAGGTCCCCACATATACCAGCCAGTTTCAATGGCCTTGACAGAGGATACACTGTTTGCGCCTCCCTCCCCTAGCTATAAGCATTCTCCTTCGAGTCTCGGACGTCCCAATTCGATCGCGTAATCCACCCTCGTTACTTTCCCTCATTATCACCATTGGGTTGTTGGTCAGAGTTGATACTATGCCGTTGTGGACTCTTCTTTTGTTATGTGTCTTGTGTCCCCCTTAATGCTTAGTTTCCAAACATAACCTTTATGCCATCGCAGGAAGCTCCCCGTGGAACGTGCGGAGGTAGATCTCTAATTACTAGTACCGCGTTTGTTACTCCGCCCAGCGGCTCGGTCATGTAAAGCTGGGCAGTTCTCTTGTGCTAACGACGATTGGACAATTGTATCCAATTTAAGGGTGTGCCCAGATATGCGGGACACCTGCTCAGCGCGGGCTTTCAAGGACGCGAACGATGTTCGGCGGCCTTCGGTTCTCGGGTCATCGAACAATTGATCGATGATGCCTGCCAGCGCCCGGGCGAACGATGCCCGATAATAGGGATCTGCGCCCTCGTCTTCCAAGAGTCCATTGAAACCGACGTGCTCCAAGAGCCAAAACGCATGCAGACACTTGGTGTTATCTTTGGTCCCCAGCGCGATGCGCATCAATAACGACATCGCCTCCACATCGGGCTTTAAGCTCCTCCCCTGCGCCCGTTTCTGGATCCCCGGAGACACCTTGCCCTCGGACTCATCAAACGAGTCCGCTCGGATACCCGTCATGAGCTGAAATGCCGTGACAGCCGCGTTCCAGTCGCCCGTTCGGAGACACACCGCTAGCACGAGGTGGTACGTCCGCCTATCGGGACGTAAATCGGGCATGTCATATATCGCGTCGTGCTTCAGGCACCACTTGAGCGCGTCGACAGCCTCGGAGGACACGTGCGCCGAGCCCGGTGTCGCGAGCGAGGCGTGCGCGCGCATCAGCTTGTGGACATGCTTCCGCGCGACGACTGCCCGGCGCACATTGACATTGTCCATGACGAGGTGCATAAAGTGCACACAGAGCTTGTAACTCTGCATCGCGAGACAGAGCTGGAGGGCCGCGTCGAGCGTCCATGGATTGAGATGCGGGGAGAGCTTGAACGGCTCCGGGTGCCCTGGTTTCGCGAGCCCGAGGTACCGGCCCACGACGTCGAGCCCGAGGTTCTGGTCCGCCGGCCGACCGTGCGTGAGTGCACGCACGGCCGCTGCGACGAGGCGCGCGTCCAGCTCGAATTCGGGATGCTTCTGTATCATCTTCTCGATCTGCAGCCAGACGTGTCGCACGTTCGACGCCGCGTCGTGGTCAGGCGCCCGCTCCTGATGATTCGCGATCGCGCGGAGCATGGCCGTGAACACAAACTTATCCGGTGCGCATGGGCCGTCGTGGTCCATGGCAAAGTAGACGTCGAAGATCTTTTGGATGTCACCCACCGCGCCGAGGATGGAGATGTAGAGGACGACGGGCGTGAGCGAGAGCTGGGCGGCGTTGTCGGGTTCGTGGTGCTTGATGGACCGGGTGTAGTCGAGGTAGTAGTCGTACAGGGCATGCGCGTTGGCGAGTTGCTTGGTGTGGCTCGACCAGTCAGAGATTTGCGAGAGACCCTTGAACATGGTCACGAACGTGGAGACGTTTGGCGAAAAACCGCGGCGTTTCATCTGTGCGGGTTCGAGAACGCGCCCACAAAGGCAGGCGGAAAACTTACGTCGATGAAGAGGGTCTGCGCGAGTTGGAAGCGTTTGTGGGACATGCAAATGGACAACATAGTGTTCCATGCGGGGACGTTTTGGGCATCCCGGGGCACCGAGCGAAGACGGCGGACGGCGTCGTCGAGCTTGCCATCTGCAGAGAGTTGCTTGAGCTGCAGCGCGAGGTCATACGGCCGCAAAAGCTTTCTGGGAGGAGAAACGTTGGTTGCAAGCGTGCGGACAAGACCAACTCGGCTGGTGACCGTTCTGAACATAAGGTTAAATTTTACGTCTACTCAAGGTATAGCCTGCAGCTACATAGGCACATTACTCCTTGTGCAGTCTCAGATCAACCCGTCTAGCCACCACTCCAATCATGAACAGCGACATGAACGCAGCTCCAACCGCAATCGGCTTCCGCAGATGCGCCGACAATGGCACCCTGTATGAAACCTGCGCGTCCGTCAGTCAAACGCATCCAAAACACACTGCATCAGACGTACGTATATCATGGCAGTGTGTCTGTCTGTCAGATCCTTGTATGCCAGCGAGACAGCTGGCCGTCCCTTTGTATCTAGATAGCTTACATGTGTCGAGATCCCACTCGACAATGCAGGAAACGGCGTTACAACGTCAATGTCACTGTGACACATCCCCATTCAGCTCTCGATCAATGTGTGCAAAGTTAAAACACTTACATTGCCCCTTCGGGCAGGATAATCTTGAACTCAGCTTCGTCTACTACCGATCCAGGGATGTATGTCATGATGGGGACGCCAATGATGTGTTTCTGGCTCGTAGCATCCCAGCTCACCGAGTCTTGCAGTGGAGTATCAAACCCAAGAGTAAACGAGTAGTTCCATCCACCTAGGAGCGGGTACCTGGGGCGCAGTTCAAGGATGCTGTGCTGTATGGCCTTGCTACCCTTGGGCACAGAAGGCGTTCGGCGCAGGTGGGACGTAGACACGTTCCCGTTCAAATCAAAAAAGTACGCGTTGGTGACTCCTGGAGGAAGATGTAGCGCCAATTCGGCAAGGATATGCGGGGGCAAACGGCCAAAATAGTTTTGTCCCTGGTACTCGAGACGCGAAAAGTGACCCTTGAGGCTATGCACGGTAAGCAATGAGTGGTTGCAGGTCGCGCGTACCACTCACGCAGGACCAGCATTGTGGAGATCAATTTTGTCTTCAATATTAAGATTGGATCCCCAGTGGCTAACTTCAGCCGAACGCTGAAGTTTCGTGACCTCGAGAACGGGGTGATCAAAGCTGTAATGCACAGAGATCGGTTGCTGATACTCGGACACGAATTCAGCAGTGGTCAAAGGGACATTGTGGTAAGGACCATATGTGATGGTTGCGCCCGACTTGGTCACTGAGCCATCTCCAACGAAACCGTCCACGCCTTCGGGAGTGGAGTACGAAAGAATGTCCGGGGACGGTGACCTGCATAGTTGCTCAGCTCTGCACGTAAAGAGGGCGACCAGATCAGACCCACTTGACTTTGGTACGCTGAACGAGAGTGGTGTAAGGGCTCAAGACAAACAAATCTGCATCATATTTCAAACGCAAAGGGTCCGCCTGCGCTGCCTGTGCCGGGTAGGGACGCGTTGCGTGCGTCTGGATCGTCTCGAGAACAAGGCTAACCGTGCCATTTGCGGCGAGTTTCCGCGGCAGTGTTACGGCGAATTCATGGACATCCCTTGAAATAGATTGGCATCAAGGGCCTCAATGCATACGCGTGAACGCGAACACACCGTATGTCACGTTCGCCCAGGTCGACGATCTCGAGCGGCCGCGATTGGCCTTTGACCTTGGCCTCTACCCAACTCGTCCTTTCTCGCTCGTCCCTGCCAAGGGCGACGTGGTACACGGTTTGGCCTGCCTCGAGTGCCCTGACAGCGTAAGTGGTACTGACGTGTACAAGAGAGCCGCCGAGTTCGACGGTGCGGACTATGGCTGTGTTTTCGAATGCTGGACCGGCCAAGGAGAGCGAAGGGAGCAGTGGGCTCACAAGGAGCAGCGACAGTATTCGCCAGCGCCGCAACATCGTTTTGTGTGCTTGTCTGTCGAGGAGCAAGGTGTGAAGCTAACTCTGAGTCGGTGGCTATGCTCAAACGTGTCACTAGTACTTGTCAAATCGTGTGCAACGCATGCTCTGGCTCTATGTACATAAGAGTGCACTCTACCATTGCCAGGTCGCTGCAGGATTCCGGAGTGGGACGTCCTCGCGAACGATGCCGGCCGACACAATTCTCTTCAGCCGCATCTT
This sequence comes from Fistulinella cinereoalba, assembly GCA_038089115.1. Taxonomy (NCBI): domain Eukaryota; kingdom Fungi; phylum Basidiomycota; class Agaricomycetes; order Boletales; family Boletaceae; genus Fistulinella; species Fistulinella cinereoalba. Next base: position 51,456 of record JBBPKG010000082.1, on the reverse strand, counting down.
ACGCTTCTCCTCCTGCACCTGTTCAAAAGTCTTGCCTGGGCGCAGTACGACATTTAGGCGTGAATCTGGATGAACACGTATGCCAAATTTCCCTCGCCCACGGGGCTCAAGACGTTTCAGTTGCTTTGGCCCTTTCGATACCCATGCTTCGGCTATGCAGACACATGTCAGCAACATGTACAGGCTCAAACATCCAAACGGCGAGACTAGGGGAGATGAGCTCACAGACGATCAATTTCGCAGGGTCCATCTGCTTGTACACGGTCGCATGCAGCTTCGCAGTGGCTAGCATGCTCTTAATACGGCCGCTGGCACGTTTCTCACTGAATTGCATCTGCATTATGGCATGATCGATAGGTTTGCCAGATATTTGCCTCCCAAGCATGTTCAGCTTCCGATGTGAAATCTTGAAGTTGGCTGTTGAATATTTGTGCTAGCGTTCAAACTCAACAGACGTCTCTAACGTATGGAAAAAGGCATACTTCGTCCGCGGGCTGCTTGGGTCGTTTCGACCCTTGCGTGTCCTGTTTCTTCTGAGACGCGGGTGCCTTTGCTTTCGCGTCACCCGGGGGTGTGCCCTGGAACACTTCGTCTTGCGCGTCCGG
>JBBPKG010000082.1:0-50753 GCA_038089115.1 Fistulinella cinereoalba | reverse complement strand
GCATACTTCGTCCGCGGGCTGCTTGGGTCGTTTCGACCCTTGCGTGTCCTGTTTCTTCTGAGACGCGGGTGCCTTTGCTTTCGCGTCACCCGGGGGTGTGCCCTGGAACACTTCGTCTTGCGCGTCCGGTCTGTCCTGTTGCTTGACTGCACGTTCAGATGCCGTCTTTGGCGCCGGGGCAAACTTCTCCTGAATCCATTGTACAGGATTCCAATAGCTGGCGGTGTCCATTTAGCGTGACGCCGTGCCGGAAAGCATGACCTACTCTCGGCGACTTTGCCAGTGCACCGCGGGGTTCTCGTGGGGGAAGTGAGGCCGCAGACTGCGACCGGTGTGACGAGTGCTAGTGAGCCTGGGCTGTCCGGCAGACGCACAATGTCTGATGCTCGTCCGGAGTGCACGCATGCTAAGGAGAAATTGTGTCACTTGTCACGCGCATGTTGGGGGTGTGACTAGCGATACATCTTGCACTAATACTACGTCCACGTTGGGCACGACGATGCTCACCATTGGCGCTATTCTATATGTCTCCCTCCTCCTGATAAATGCGATTGCGGTGCTCAGCGAGGACCGTTTCCTCGTACGGAGTGTGTTCTGCCACCCTTGTCAATTCCCTTCACACTCATGTGCTCTTTGACAGTTGGCTGGACCTCAACGCAGCCCCAGAACGCCAACACCGGTTTCCACCAGTCTTATGACCAGGCTGGCTACAGTTATGCGCAGCAGGATGTCGGCGTCAAAGTCCGCATAATAAACCTCATCAGTGCCGTGCGGACACTCATGCGCAGTAAGCGTGTTCAGAGATGCATGGAAAAAAGTGCACCAAATGCTCATGTCAACAAGTCCCCCTGATAGGATTAAACCTTGTAGTCATCGTGTACGAGCTAATTCTGGGTGGTTAATCATGTACACGGTAGTCCCCCATGCAGCCCCGTCGTGGTCGCTTCACTTTTCCATCAAACAGCCAAGATTCAGAGCACCAACATGACTGACCACACCAATTCTCTTTACTGTGCCCCCTAATCATTACTATTCAAATGGTCATACTCCTCGTTGATTTGCCTGATGAAATCGGCAGGGGTGTGTCCTCCCTGCATGTGATATGAGCGCTATATGAGCATTGTCCCCGCTGGCAGCTTTGGAATCCACTCAATGTTCACGCACCTCGCAGTCATACCAAGTGCCGTCACGGATGCAAACTTGTTTGCCATTTATTATGATCGTGCAGCTTTTCCTGCGCCACAAGTCTCGGTGCTAGCACGAAGAGCTATGCGAAAATGCTCACTGGATTCCCAGCGTTATACTATTTTGGACGCTTTCTTGGAGCAGCCTGACACCTTCTTCTCCCTGTCCGTCTTCTCCGGCGCACTGGCTAGCTTTATCGTTCTCCCAGTCAAAGCCAGCAGTTGCGGCACAGCTCACAGCCGTGTCACGTAGCCCGATTTGATCTCGGCCTTGAAAGTTCTCGCATTGAAGAAAAGGCCACCATTCCGAAATCGGATGATACTTGGCAACACAGAGCTCGTGCACATTGCCGGCGCATTCTTCCAGGCCGTGCATGCACGTCACGCCGTAAGCCGCGTCTGATACGTTTGGCCTTTTGTTATTTGTATGCGGAGCATCTTAGCGAGCTGTAGACTGCGGGACATACTTGGCTATGAAGGAAAGGGATATGTCGACTTTGTCCTCCACCCTCTGGAGCACGCGGTCCCAGACCGTTTCACACAGCATGGCGTCTGGGCAACGCGACATGACACCCAGAACCACAGGGACCTTGACGGCGTCGGAGGCGATGAATTGCGGGTCGTTCTGCACGGTCAACGGATATACAGCAGCCTGTGCAGACAGACAAAGGCCGAGGAGCGCAAGAGTGGTCAGCATGTGGTCGATGGTGGTGGTATCGCAGCAAGAGGACACATGAGCTGATCGAACAGAATGGCGTCACGATGACATAAGCATGCATTTCGGGAACCAGCGCGGGGGCATCAACAAGGTCACCCAGTGAGAGTACACCACGAAAAAAGACCGACAAGGCGTGCGCGAATCTGATAATGCATACGCAGATGATGAAGGGCGATGAAAACAACGAGTCAAGAGGCACTACGGTGCTTCTTGTGACTGAGCACTCTCCCACCACTTCCGACCTTCAAGATCATTCATGGAGGGTGTGAAGTATCGACACCGAGATTGAAAGGCTGTGGTGGACGTGTCACACGATATAGCTAGGGTCGGGGGTAGCTCACCCTCGAGGGACCGCATTCGAATGATCTTTTCGACCGCCAATTCATTGTGCACCTGGTTTCTCTGACACACCAGGCCGTCAGCGGCAGTTATTGACGGTAATGAAGATTCTGCCTACCTTCACCTCGTCGGCAAACAGCTCAGCTTGTGTCTTCCTCTTCGCCCTCGCATCACCCTCGAATGTGTCGAGCACCTTGTGCTTCTCGCTCATGGTCTGGTCCACAACGTTCACGCAATAGTCCACAATTTCCGTCCGCCGCTTCCAGTTCTCTAACGCGGTCACGCCAGTGAAGCGAGTCGGGGAGACACTGAACGCGAGCCACACGCACCGAGGAGTTCCCTCCACACATATGCGCAGGCTCGATCCTGTATGCTGCCCTTTCCGCCTACCCCTGCGCGGTCTCGATCGCAGAACTGCGCGTTTGAGCGATTCAGCCGCATCGTGATGGTGTCGTCGAGTCTACGGTACTCCTTGAGAAGGTCTACTGGAACATGAGTCACCGAGGGCAGACAGGGTCGCCGTGCTCGCCTTTGAAGAGGCTGAGGTTATGACATGTCGCCGCGGAGACGTGCACGAGCTGGGGCGTCAGCGACGGCGCTTGGATGGCGAGGCTCCCGAGCAGTGGAGAAGATCCAGAAGGCATATGGCTTTGGCGACTGTGCCGGCATGCCGAGCCGCCAATCGCGAACTCAGACGCGGCTGTGCGTACTAGACGAAAAAGGCAGGTTCGGTGGTTCGTCCCAAGAATCCCCGCTCCGCTCCTCCCCAACCTAGATCTTAACTCGGCTGCATCAACATCCGTCTCCGCTGTCATCACACAGGGCACGACATGTGGCGACACAGCTGTGTTTCCATCAAAAAAGCAAGAAGGACAGTAGAAATGTCTTTTCCCGGCATCGGGACAGCTCATTTCGGGGATGGTCGCCAGTGACACAATGGGACGTGACATCGGCTGGCGACTGCCCAAGGGCCAGTAATGATCTCGTTCTTTGCGAAAACGCTCGTGTCAATCTAGGAGATCCGCAGCTAGTATATAAGCCTCCCTTGTTGCTGTAATCCGCCAATAAGATTGCCGCAAGACCTTGTTCTGCGCCTTGGAATCCACGGCGCTCTCACGACAACTTGTTGCACCAGCGCGTAGAGTTAGAGTTCAGGGCCTTGCAGCTCCGGTTTCCTAGTTGGACGTTGTACCCTGATGCTCGTCTCCGTATGCACACCATCAAAAGGCTACAAGGGGATATACTGGGACGTGGAGGGCACTCCATACATAACTATACGCTACAGTAGTAGCGCAGTGGCGTTAAAAATTTAAAGATATACATCGGTCTGACAATACATATGAATTATCTTGCGCTCAGAGAGATCGACGGATGGTCGCGATCTAAAAATTTATTCGTCCGAGCCACTTATAAACGTGAACGGACGTACGGGATTGCCAGCGGGGCCCTCTTGGGGAGACGGTCCTGATTTATGCTTCTTCTTGGACTGCCTTGGCACGTATCCATGCTCTTCCACCATGTGACGGTGTCTCCGTGCGGGGTCTTTGAATGCCATACCACACCCATAGCGGCAAACATGGGGCGTAGAGCCGGTGCTAACACGGTTCGTATGTAAGCTCATTCACCCTAGTGATGGGATCAATGCGCACTGGCCATGCATGTGGGTATCCAAAGACGTCTTTTGTGGGAACCCCTTCTTGCACACTTCACAAATGAAGGGTCTATACAGGATGAGAGATGAAACCGCTTGCTTTGAGCGTGGTGCACGCACTTGTATCGTAAATGCGTGGTTTCGACGTGACGTTTGACAAGTTGCTTTTTTGAGGTGTATTCGCATGTGGGCTTTTTGCGGTCTTCCGGTGTCGGCCACGTACATTGCCATTTTCTCGTGGTGCCATCCGCTGACAGCGTCGGTTTCGCATAGCGCTCCCACGCGTCTGCATCGCCGCGCGGCGTCGGGCGACGAGGAGTGGATTGAATGACCTCACCTTCACTCGCCTCGCTGATCTGGGCACTTCCCTCACGTGACGTCCTCAACTGGTCGTCCTCCGAAGAGGTCGGCGGATCCGACACCTCGCGCCCCAGTTTGGTTGTCGACGATCGGTTGGGCTGCACGGACATATATCGTTCTTGAGGTGGGCAACTTCGCAACGACGGCGGATAGTGATCTCTGTCCGACAGTTGGGTCCGACTAGTAACACCAACTGAGCACACCACGGCACCCCAATGGGATAAATATACCTCATCGACTCCATGATCGTCCGAGAAGAGACGCTGCGCGAGGGAGACGGACTGTCGTAAGGTGTACGATAAGATTGTTAGGGCACTTGAAGACATGACGGCTAACACACCACCCATCCGGCGACGTGCTGCGCCGCTTCTTGGGAAGTATACTGGTGGTAGAGCGATCGTAATGTGCCAATGCAGGCGAACTAATGAAGATCGATGAATGACCTGTGACAGACGTGACGAAAGAAAGCACGTACGGAATAACAGGCGAAGCATGTATGCTCAACGGAGAGCTGGTTGACGTCGACCGCATGGGGCCTTTATTATCATAGTTGACGTAAATGACGGGAGGGTGGCTCATTTGTGATGCAGCCTGAAGACCTGGCCACATGTAGGTCGCAGTAGGTGAATTAAAGACCGAAAGCGATACAGGTCGCTGCAGAGTCTCATTATTGGTCCTCGGCTCAGTAGGTGATGTCGAGGCGGTGCGGCTTCTTATCACCACGTCCGGTTGAGCAGGATCCATCGCGTGTGGAAACGAAGAATTACCTAGAAGATGGTCTATCTCTGGGGTTTACATGATCCGTCACGTTCCATGACCGTGGAGGTGGCAATCGACGGTCGTGATCGAAATTGAAACCCTCACGAGAGAAAGGTGGCAAGACATGTTGTGGCCTGGTGTTCGCAGCGAATATATTATAGACGCGTTCCGATCAACAATTCACTAGGCAGAAACACAAGAAAGGAACGACCACGGACTTTGATGGCATCTTGAGCGTGCATTCCAGGGCATGCGGCTTTTCGGTCGATTGGGGCGACCTAGGATGGTCGGACATAGCCGAGTGACCAGAAGGTAGCCTGGCGTACTCGGGGGAGGGCGATTTCATGCCGGATTCTCGTCGACGGTCGGACTGGGGGTCTTCATGTGCGGAGGTTTCGGAAGCCCTAGAGGATTATAAGCAACCAGTGGCAAATATGTGTGGCGTCAGCGGGAGCGCAATGCAAGCGATAAGCGAACAGAATAGCGGGGTTCGCGCGGTTTGGAACGGGGATTCAGTGCAAGGTCGCACGCACTGCTAGTGCAGGAGGTACGCTGTGGGAGAAGGAGGAGGATGTATTACTTGCCATAGGTGCTTTTTGGCCTTGTCGAAACGTTCCTCAGGCCCGGAAGATGGTAGGGATGGTGGCGAGGCCATAGGGAATAGTAGGAAGGCGGACAGGGGGATGAAACGACGTTCGGAAGCCGTTTGAGGGGGAAGGGATTTAAAGGATCAAAAAGGACGTATTTTCCGGTGGAGATTGTGCACATAGATATACTACGCGATCAACACTAAATCGAGTTTTCCGTGAACGAAACATGTATCTGGTCGGAGATCTGAATTTGGTTGGCATCGGGGGTCTGGCCTCGATGCTCGCGGGACATAATGCAACAAGCCCTAACCTGAAAGAGGATGAAGTGTATGTGGGAAAGTGGATGGAAGGGAGGTGACACGCAAATGGGATAGGTAGGTGGGTCCGAGGGCGACGATATCGATTAAACGACAAGCGAAATTGTTACGTAGGACTGACCACAAGGCACCTGTCAAAACAACGTGAGGAGCAGCTGATGGATTGAAGTAACGGAGCTAATTAGCGCACTTTGCATTTTGGTCGACTTTGTCAAAACTCCGCCAGGGCGTGGATTTGCGACCGGGTCTCAGCGGCCACGCGGGCTCGTTGGGTGAAAGGGAGTGATAGATGTAAGTGTATTGATCACTATCTCGAAAGGATGACAGAGCGGATCTACAACAAATTGGCGAGTTTTACGAATGCATGACTTGATATCCGACGGGGCTGAACGGAGAAACTTGAGTTGCCGAATGGGAGACAAACGAAGAGAACAAAAAAGGAAGGAGAGCGTGATGTGAAGGGGTTACCTAAAACAAACGGGATGAGGGAATGAGTGACAAGTTCATTGTCAAGGCCGGGTCGGGAGAGAGGAACGGGGTCAGTTAGTAAGGGAAGGGGGAGGAAAGCTGTTGGGAGTGATGAATGATCATTTCCGTTTCACAGGGGCATAAAGAGCGGGAAAGTGGAGGTGACACTTGCCTGATCCGAGCAGATCGCCGCAGGGGTTTCATAGGCCTATCGATGAGCATGACATCGCCACTCAGTTCCGCTGGAAGGTGGACTCGATCTGGAGATTGGGGAGAGATGAAGGGTGTGATCGACTGGTCGTCATTGCCATGAGGATCGGGGTGGGGGAGTTTGCGCTTTGAGGGGGACGGAAGGGGGGAATAGGTGCCGGGGGGGGAGGGAAAAAGTTGGCGAATACTTTCACGCGCCGGGAGAGGGTAACCAAGAGAGCCGGATAGGGCGACAGGTGCCTGTTTCAAGGGTGAGGAAGGCGGTGAACTGTGATAGCCTTCGGCGAGGGCTGGAGGAGGGTGAGACGGGGTGGGGAGAGAGAAGGGGACGAGACCGGACACTTGCGGGCGCGGAGGGAGGCGGCGCGGATGGCGGCGGCGAGATCGGGGGGCGTGCTGGGGAGCGGGGGTGAGCGGGCGCGAAACCAAGCGACGGACACACACACGCGTCGCCGGGGTGAAACTGGGAAGCGAGGGCGCTCGCACGCTCGTCGTCTGTGAGGACGCGTTTCACGGGGGGGAGCATGAGACGTAGCAACGAGCAGTCACGTGGGGCGGGGCGCGCTCGGCATCCCACCGACATCGGCATCTCGGCCGGCAACTCCCCGCGGCACCTGCCCATTTGGGCACGCTGCTCGTCGTCGTGCACCCCCGCGAGCTCGACGCCGCCGTCGCGATGCGTCCCGCCCTCCGCGCCCTCCCCGCCGCCGCCCTCGTCGCCGCACAGACCATCTCCACCAACATGCCCGTCCCGCCCCTCCAGTGGCTCAACATCACCTCCCTCATCTCCGGCACGCCCGCGTCCCCCGCCAAGTTCGCCTCCATCGGCTACGACGACCCCACACGCACCCTCCTCCTCTTCGGCGGCGAGTCCGAGTCCGGCATCCCCACCGCGCAGACCTTCCTGTCCGTCTCCCCCTCTCTCCCGCGCCCCCACTCACATCTTCCCAGCATCGATCTCGACGCCCTCGCCTGGTCCCTCCCCCAGCCCGGCCCAAACCTCCCCGCCACTGCCCCCCCCGCGCGCAGCCTCGCCCTCTCCGCGGACGACTTCTCGTCCTCCTAGTGCGTCTCCCTCCCCCGTCCCCGTCCCCGCTCACCCCTCCCCAGTCGCAGCGCCCACCTCGTCTACGGCGGCCAGGGCAACAATGCAGAGGCCCTCGCCGACGCCTGGGTACGTCTCCCCCCCGCCCCTCTCGCCCCCGCTCACCCCCCGCCAGGAGTACGACTATGTCAACCAGTTCTGGTCCCAGGTCAACATCTCCCCCGGCGCCCCCCCGCCCCGCTGGAGTGCATCCGGCGGCCGCGACTATCGCACCAATCCCGACAGCGCCTCCACCAACACCACCTTCTACATGTCCGGCGGCACAGACGGTACCTCCCTCTTTTCCCTCACCGACGTCTGGCAGCTCCAGATCACCGGCACCCTTTCCTCCAACCTTGCCACCAACCAGGGCAGCTGGTCCTCCCAAAATATCTCCTCCGTGCCTGCTGCCAGCGTCGACCAGGCCTCCGCAGTCCTTGGCTCTTCCATTGTCTCCGTCGCCGGTTGCAATGTCACCGCCAGCTCAAACGACACCTGTGCCGAGCCCAGCTCCTTTGTCATCAATGCAGGCTCTCCCTCTTCTTTTATCTCCCCCCCTTCCTGTCCCGCCCCCAGATACGGTGGCGCACTCGTTTTCAACCCCTCCCAAGCTTCCGCCTCCTCATTTCCCCACCAAGTTTTTCTCATCCTCGGCACCTTCAACTCTTCCTATTGGGACGATCAGGGTGGCCTCCAGCGCGGCGAGGTCGCCGTCCTCGATACCAGCACCGCTACCTGGAGCAGAATCCTCCCCGCAGGCGACCCAGCTTCCGGCACCCTCAGCTATCCCTCTCCCCGCCAAGGTGCCGTCGCTTATTCTTTTAGCAAAGCTCTCGTCGGCGGCAACCGCCAAGCTGCCGCAGATACCATCGTTTTCGGCGGTCAAGACGAGAATGGCACATACCTCAATGAGGTCTGGATCCTCAGAGCCTACAATGGTGTCATCACTTCCTCTAACGCCTCTTGGGGCGGCCCCTCGGGTCAGCTCCAATCTGGCCTCAATGCCAGTGGCGCAGGTGTCACTGTCCAGTACATGTCCCAGTGTGCCTCCCAGCTTCAGGTTGTACCTCCCTTCCCCTCATCCGGTGCTCCTCCCGCTACCTCCTCGTCCACCTCCCGCTCGTCCAAGTACGACGTCTCCTTCGTGCACAAGCTTACCGCCCCTCTCTCCATCGCTCTCCTCCTTCCCGCCATTATCCTCATCCGATTAGCTCTTCCGCCTGCCAAAGCCATGCCCTCCACCGAACATAAACGACCACTTGTCTACCTGGCGTCCGCGATTGCTATTGCCGCATATGGCTTGGGTGTCGCGGGCCTTGTCACCTCATTCACATCCATCCGATCCTCCGTGGCTTTCATGAAGCGTAGCACCTCCACTCCCTACTTGAAAACTGTTCACGGCATAGTAGGACTAACATTAGTCGCCGCATTATATGTCGTCCTGCCACTCCTCTATATTATCTCCTTTCGGCCTGGCTGGCGTCGTCCTCAGAAAGCAGTCGCTGGACGTCCCGAGGCTGCCGCATCTCGCGCAAACTCGCTGGACACGGCAGAAAAACTCGCATCCAGTTCTGCTCCACAGCAGACACAATACCCGCCTTCACCTCCTGCCTCACCACGCACCCGTTTACATTCTTGGGGTGGTTCCAGTTTCTGGCTCGGTCGCCGGAGCCGGGAAGGAAGGGTCTCGACCGACAGCGAATCTATGCATTCCGCAGGGCCCCAGCGGGCATTTGAGGTAGTTAACCGCCCCGCACGTATACGTAGGGCCAGCATCAATGGCCTCGCATATCCGAATATCGAAATTTATCAACGTGTCCCAGTGGTGCCTCGTAGTTTAGGTGATGTCGATTGGCTTGATCGGCGGCGCAGTCTAAATGCAGTGGTATGCATCGTCTCTTATGTCACAGGCCCGGCGATGCTGATTTCATACTGTCTCTCCTGCATCGTTATATCTGTAACCCATCAAATGAACAGAACGAGCTTGATTACGTCGTCAGTCAAGGCAGAACCCAGGGGCTTTCAAATGGCTCGACTCCTAATACAACGGACATGCTGAGTACTCGCGCGTTGATGGCGACGCCCGCATTTCCTCCCCCCACGCACGAGTTTCCACCCCCTTGGGAGCTCTTCCTCCGCGTTTTCTTCCACATGCTCGTTCTCGCACTGTGTATCCTTTCCCTCGTTGCTCTCTGGCATCGTTCTCCCGTCCCTCTGTTTGCTCTGTTCCTCTCCTGGGCCGCCATGTTCTACATATCGCTCTTTGCGCTTGCTTGGCATGGACGTCCCGGCAAGTCTTTTCTGACTACCTTGACTGCACGCCTTCGCGGCCCGTCCCCTCCACCTTCCGCCTCCCCCGGCACACCCACCTCTCGCCCGCTCTCCACAACTGGCACGGATCAATATCCTTTCCCGACCGACGCTCGGGGGCCATACCTCCACCAGCCCCTCTACCGTGCCACCGGCCACGACGACGTATCCACCAGCCAGGGACCCCGCTCTGTCGATACAGACGATGACGAGGAGGAGATGGACGAAGATACCAGACAACGACGGATAGAGGAGGAAATGGGAAGACGAGAGGTGTCGATTGTCACCGTCCCGAAACGCCGGCTATGGATCACGAATCCATCATGATCACGTCATTCCTCTTCTCGTTTCTCCCTCTCCTGCTCTTACGTGCTCTGTACTGACTGCCGTCGTGATGAAATCGAGATCGAAAGGTGTTAGTATTACATCTTCCCCCCTCCCTTTCTCTTCCCTTCTTTATGAATTTTTTGCTGTCGAATAGTATTCTGTCGTTTGCAAGCACATCCCTTTAGCCCCCGCGCGTTCGCATTCCCTCTTTTGGTTCTCCCACATCGTAGTGTAACCACTTGCGCAACCACTTGGTAATCATCTTCATTCATGGATTCATGTCGCATTGTTTCACGGTATATTTTCGAGTAGATCTATTCCGGACGTTATATCTCGAGATGTACCGATTGTATTTCTGTATGCAAAAAAAGGACATTAAAGGAGTGACTTAGATATCTAATGTTTTATCCGTGTGGTGGTGTGGCGCAACAGAGCAACAAGGAGTGGCAAGAAACGAAAAAAAAAAAGAAAGAAAGGGGGATGGGAGTGCGAGTCCACGTTCTCGAAAAGCATCCGACAAGACTAATAAAATAAGACTCCGTCTATTGTTTACCCTCGACAGCAACGTCGTGACGCCACCGATCAACGCGCCCATACTTGGCAGCATCGTGCACAGGTGGGGGCGATGGTGGGCACGGCATAGGCATGCCCATCATTGGCGGGACCACGCCCATATTCATGTTTACGGGTGGCCCAAAGAATCCAGAACCCATCATCGCGGGAGGTCCAAAGTAGATGCTATTGTGTATCTGTGATTGCATCATCATCTGCTGTTGCTGCGCCAGCATCTGGTACTGCGTCTTGCGCTGCTGCTCCGGATGCAGCGCAAGCGGTGTGTCGTCTTCCTCGTCCCCGCCGTCGTCCCCGCCTCGACCCATGAACGGAAGAGACGCGTGAGATGCCATCGCAGGGAGCCGAGAGGCACGCAGGCCGAGTGGCTCCTCGTCCTCGTCGTCGCCGGCCGTCGATGGGCGTTCGCCAGATGCGTGGTCGAAGCTCAGGTTGGGCAGGGACAACTTGGACCGGTTACCCAGGATCTTGGAATCGTTCAACACCGCCGCCAGTGGTTTGTCTTCCTCGTTCAATTTATCGAGCACCGCTGCAAGAGGTCTGTCCTCGTCCTCATCCTCGTCGTCAAATCTCGGAGGCGGTAATTGCGTTGCCCGTTTGGCAATGCGCTCAGCGGCGGTCGTCAAAGGGAGATCCTCCTCGCTATCCTCGTCTTCGCCCCCGTTCGCGAAATGCTCCGTCAAAACGGCAGAGGACCTGACGTAACGAGGACCGTTCCCCGTGACGCGATTGAGCTCTTCATCGTCAGACGATTCCGCTACCCAGTGATCAGCGGCTTTCTCGGCTGCGCGGCCGACAGACTGTCCCAAGGGCACATCGTCATCGCTCTCGCTCTCGCTCGGCAGCTCACCGCCTGCCGCTGATGCACGCCTGAGAATAGGCTTTTGAATGGCCGGAAGCATAGGAAGCCCCGACGACATGCGGGTCTGGGGCGCATCCGCGTCCAATTGTGGCGGTGTCGGTTCCAATTCTTGCAACTTCGACCTACCCTTCTTCTTTTTCCGTCGATGCCTCCCTGCATCCTCCCGATCGCGCTGTCCAACTTCAGTTCGTCCCTGAGCCTCCATCTCCTTGAGCTTCTGCATCTCACGGTCCCACAAGGTGTCGGCGCCAAAGACAGACCGAGTTTGAGGGAGATTCCCAGTAGAAGCGGAAGCTCCGAGAATGGGCGGCCGCTCACCGCTTGTGTCGAGGAGTGGTCTACCACTAGAATTCCGCCTCATGAGCGCGGATGCACGGTTATCAGGCTTCTGCAAGTTTGGCGGGGGGACGACGGTGTCTGGATCGATCAACGTATCTCGACGCCCCAACTGTTCACGGGTCATCATCGAGGGCCGATTATCACCCCGGAATGTACTGTGACAGCGGAAATCAAGGACTATCAGCATCGAACTGACCATTATTGATGTCAAACATACCGGGCCTTCTGCTTCATCTCCAACTTTCGGTGTTCGAGGTTGTCGATCAGGCTCCGACCGTATAATTTACCAGCAGGTCGCTTAATCTCCGACTCCGTTGGTGGCGGCACAGGAGGTAATGGAACAGTTGAGGCCACGGGAGACCCCTCTTCTTCATTCTCAAACAGAGCCTGTTCGCCATCTTTGAGGGCACGAGGAAAGTGACGGTCAATATCCGAGTAGGTAATATCCCTCTTCCCGCCAACAATCAGCGTGTTTCGGAAAGCAAGTTGAGACAACGTCAGACTCGAACGAGGGTTCGGGGTAAAAGAGTTAGAAGCGATAGGCACAGTGATACGGGAAGGTCCCACAGCCCCATCGCCAGGTGCCTCAGCCCCGCTGAGCGCTCTCGCAGCGGGCTGAGGTTGAGCAGCGATAGTGCTTTGCAAGGGACTTGGCATGACAAGGACCTTTGGTCGGAGCAACTCCAACGTGGACAGTGGTCGATCGCGTCTAGACTCGGCATCGACGTCGTTTTCAAGCAGTATGCGTGTTCCCATGGAATTGACGGACATGGTTCGGCCGTGCACCTTGGGATCAAAGCGCGAGGAACGCGAGGGAGAAGGGGGACGAACTGAGAAAACATTGTCATCCGCGAGGACATTCTTCGATGCCATGGTGCCCATCGATCCGTTCGACATCGTCCGACCATGAGTAGCCTTGGGGTCGAAGCGAGAGGCACGATCCGGGGAGGGCGGTTCGACAGCGAACGGGTTAGCGTTTTCATCGTCGGGAACATCGTTGAGCAACGCCTTTGGACCCAGGCTCGCATTGGATTGAGTGCGTGCGTGAGCGGCCTGCAAGTCTAAACGCGAGGAACGGGAGCCTGGCCTCAGAGTCTCCTCTGGGCCAGGAGAAGACCGCCCTGAAACGGAGACCGAAGGGAAGGGGACAGAGTGGAGCGGCGGCTGAACAGGGAGGGTTTCAATGAGGACATGAGTAGAGGCACGCCGGCGCTGCAATGGGGGCTGTGGCGACCGAAGCTGGTCGAGATCTGTCGAGGAGCGCATACGCCCAAGACTGTCGGGGCCTTCCAAGAATGCACCGCCTGCTCCGAAATCGTAGGCTGCGGTACTCATTGACCTGGCCCTGCTGCCATGAAGAGTGTCACCAGCGACGCTGTGTGCTGCGCGCACTGGGCTTGCGACATATGGATTGGGGAGCACCTCTGACTTTGCTCTCCCTTTGCCTTTACCTTTGGCCTTGTCCTTGTCCATGAAGGTATCGAGGCCCCATGAAGTGAGGTCGACCTCGCCGGCCTCCTCGTGAGCCGAGTCATCTTCATCATCGTTTCCGAAGGGGTTGCGGAGGCCATCTATAGAGCCCCTTGATCTTCTGTTTGGTGGATCGCTGCCAACCTCGCTTGGAACCTGGACGCCGAGGTAGTCGGTGCCCCTGCGGGACTTGCTCAAAGGATTGTGGCGACGAAGGTGGGCGAAGATGGCGCTTTCATGGGCGGAGCGGCAAGGAGCGTCAGGGTTTTCTGGATCATTGTCGTACTCTGAATGAATTAGAATCAGCGGGATGGGGCCGACGGCACAGTGCTCACCGAGGAGCGCTGCGGCAAGCTGGAGGCGGGAGAACGCAGCGGGCTTGCCAGTCACAGGCGGCATTGCCAGTGGAGGGTGGTCGTGGGGCAGGGTGGACCAGTGTGGACTTGGCAAAGACTACCGTCACAGCCGCTGCGATTTCAACTTGAACTACTATTGGCACACTAGCTAACACTTGTTACAGTGGTACGCTATAGCTCGTCGTGCGAGCCCTTGGGCGAACCAACGACGTTCCCGTCCTGGTCAATCTCCTCAATCTCCAGCTCAAATCTCTCATCGTTGATGAACGCGTCCCAGGTCTTCGCGTCTTCTTCGTGCTGCAACACCTCCTCGGGCAGAGACGGATCAACAGGCGGCGCAGGTCGCACAGTGCTGTCTGCCTGCGCAGTCTCCGACACACCAAGCGACCGTCTCAACACGCGATCCACCCGTGTTAGGAACCTAGTAGTAACACCAGTTCGGTCAGCCCGTTGCGTGCCCCTGATTCGCCCAACACCCACAGATTGGAATTAGCTACGTCGAAACCAGATCGGACCAGTGCCCCATCGATGAGGATCGCGGCAACCTCTTCAAGTTCCGCCTCAAGCTCCTCGTCCTTCGCCGCACCATCTGCCTCAAGCTGCTCGACTCGGTGGAGGAGCCCCTCAATCAGGGGCGATCGAGGGTTAATCTCGAGCACCTTCTGTTTTTTCATCATCTCTTGCATGAAATCATTCTTGGCGCCTCTACTCGTGGCGCTCACCAGCTTCTGGATATTCGCTGTGAATCCAAAGCTATCTGCCACGATGGCGCAGGGGCTTGTCACGAGCCTGTCGGAGATGACAACTGTGTCCCGATCAGGTGGGATGGTCCTGTCAGCATGAAAGAATCAAGGATCCTCACCATCCTTGGCATTGTCACCAGCCTGGGCTTTCAGCCAATTGAGTAAAGGTGCGAATCTCTCCGTCAGAGTGGCCATGTTTTCCACTTCTTCCTCGGAATCTGCAGGAATATTACTCATTTCGTGTACACCACGAAATTAAATATCTACCATCGCCAAACTTGAGACCGGCCTTCGCGACATCTTGGAATGGCATACCCCTATCAACAATCAACGCTTGGTCCGCTTCCGTAGTTGTCATAGCTCACTTCCAGCTTTGCAGAGCTTGTACGAAGATCTCATCCAGGGGTTCATTCATCAAGAAAACCTCGTAGCCTCTTGCATGTAACTTCTCCACAAAAACACTCCCTGCAAGGTGTTCAATGGGTTTACCCATATCAGCAAGGTAGAAGATCTGATTTTGGCCTTGTTTCTTGTTATTGACATACTTCGATTGGCGGTAATGAGCTCGACAGTCGTCAGCTTGCACGGAAGTCCACGTACGTCGTCGAAGGAGGTATCATTCCTGTGATTGGTCGCGTAACGCGTCAGCGCCGCAATTCGATCGCGATTCTTGCTGTCATCTGTTCCGCCAAGCTTAAGGACGGTGTTGTATATTTTGCTCACTTCCTGGAACTTCTCCGGATCTTCCGCGGCGATCTTTCCAAAAAGTTGCAAGAGGCGGCGAATAATAACGTTCTTGATCTGTTTGAGGAATGCGCTAGATTGCAACGTCTCGCGAGATACGTTTAGCGGGAGATCCTCGGCTGATTAGAATCAGAATCAGTTTACGATATGATCACAAATACATACCGTCAATTATGACCCTGACCCAGCTAGCCCACTTGGGGAGGCCATATTCACCGAGATCGGAAGTGATGAATACGTGTTTCACAAATAACTTGACGTCGTTAGAAGATGCATCAAGTGGTTGGTTGAAGAAGCCATCGGATCTTGGGATAGCGCGTCAAT
This sequence comes from Fistulinella cinereoalba, assembly GCA_038089115.1. Classification (NCBI taxonomy): domain Eukaryota; kingdom Fungi; phylum Basidiomycota; class Agaricomycetes; order Boletales; family Boletaceae; genus Fistulinella; species Fistulinella cinereoalba. Next base: position 35,028 of record JBBPKG010000082.1, on the reverse strand, counting down.
ACTCGATCTTCTGAGCATAGCCTTTCAGACTCACAAGCGAGAAGGAATGTAGATAAGGGCACGGAAGGAAACGCCATCACCCGAATCCCCAGAAAAATGAGTCCATGTGAGAGGCTTTTGGAAATCCTTGAAGGTCGCCTGGTACAACAACTCATACTCTTCGTCCGTCACAGTTTTAGGATCCCTGATAGGCACTGTATTAGTTCGGCTCCCCTTACAAACAGCATGGACATACCGCATCCAAACAGGGAGCTGAGAATTCATATGCTCCCAAAGACCAACCATGATCTTCTTCGTTTTTGGTGTCTCGGGTTCGAGCTGTGCATCTTCCTCGACCACAGCTTCCTCGCCATCGTCGTTCGTCTCAGGAGCATCTTCAGCTACCTCTTCCTCTACGGGGACTTCTTCCTCGACTTCATTCCAAAGGTAGATAGGAAAAGAGACGGAGAACACCGAATGTTGGTTACTTTATCAAGTTTTAGTGGAACAATGTGCGTCGATATTTATCAGGCACACATACATGAGTTTCATCAGGTTTGAAGGGACCAAGTATTGTTTCGCGTCAGGCTTTAACTCGAGAGTGATTTCCGTGCCATGTCCAAGGGTATTTCCACGAGGATCAGGGTATACCTCAAAAGTGCCTTCGTCAGCTGAGGAGGTGAAGACGTTCTGGGAAGGATTGGGGTGCTTGGAGGATCTGGGAGGGATAGACGCGACCGTGACTCTGTCTGCAACAAGGAAACTGCTATAGAATCCGACACCGAAAGCGCCAATCATGTTTCCGGAGCTAATCGTGTCCATGCCGTCTGTTTGTGCGAGGAATTCGGAGGTTCCTGATTTCGCAAGAGTTCCCTGAGGATGACGTGAGCTTTGAATCATCAACACCACTCATGGGCGTACCAGGTTGCTTGACAACTCCTCCGCGCTCATCCCAATACCGGTGTCTAGGTTCGTTAGGTTCGTTCGATATTCTAGCAGGGAAAACGCGCACCGGTAATGATAATGCGACCACCAATGCCGTCTTCATTCTTCACAACCTTGATAGTGACGTTCAAGGGTGAGACCCCATCATAGATATCTTTTTCTATCAAAGCCGTCAGACGGAATTTCTCAAGAGCATCGTTGGCGTTGGAAATCAGTTCTCGGAGAAAAACATCTCTGATATTAAGGTCAAACTCAATGTGCAATCAAAGATACAAGATTTGTCACCTATTCGAGTAAAGACTAGGGAGTGTATGAGCATCCCATTGGAATATGAAGCTAATGAGAGACTCACCTGTTGATGACTATCTTGCGGAGGCGCGCCACGTCGCTCTGTGAAGGAATTAGGCTTAAGCACGAAAACAAATGAGACGCATATGTCAATGTACCTGGTATTCGTGCCTGACCTTTGGAATGTCACTGGTATCTTGAGCTAGTGTATAAGAAGTAAGCGCCGAAAGGGCCAGAACCAACGAGCGGAGGAGGTGCATCGCTGGCGAGACTTGCACAAGGGAGATATGCAGCACACACTGGCAAGCGAAGTTGACTACGCTTTCGTGTGAAGTGTTTTATATACGAAAGTCATTTATTTGTGTTACAGACTGCACTGACGTGTCACCAGTCATGTGACTGACTTTGAATGTCACGTGCGAGGTGCAAAGGCGAAAGTTCGCAACCAGCCACCGAGCTGGCAATCTGTCCCGTAAATGAACATGGAGAGAGCATGAAACATGTTCAAAGGCTACTTCAATGAAAAACTGCAAGGGAGACACGATACATTTTCCCCTTGACAACGTAAAAGGAACATCGAGTGACCAGAACAAGACCAGGAAACCTGTGCGAGAACATGGTAAGAATATGTTAACTGTTCAAAAGCTGCTTCAATGGAGAATACAAAGGGAGACATGATACATTTTCTGCCAGAAAACAGCCTTTGAGTAGCCTTTGAACATGTTGCATGTTCTCTCCCTGTTCCCGCCGCGAGCACATGCAAGACAGGTTACCAGTTCAGTGGCTGGTCCCTGACTGGTTCTCGTGCAAGCTTCCGCCCTTGCCCGTGGTGTCAGTACAGACAGTACATCGCTTAAGGCTTAATCAGTGGTACGGTGCAGAAGTCATGATAACAGTCCCATGTGCAACTATACATGAACAGATAGTTTTGGTGCAGCCAGATTCGTTAAATGGTCCTACAATACAGTTCACAGGATGAGTCATTGGCAAGGATGCTAGACATGCAGGAAACCATACTCGTATCCACCTCTCCCTTTGTTCTGGGACGTGCTCAAACGCGATATACCTCCTGTCGTTCTGGCGGACCATTAATAAAATATCGAGGGGACTCAGAATCTCTAGCTGCTTACCTTGAGCACTTTCACAATATCCTCCAAGTCCACATTCTTAGCGAGAGCCTTCATGTCGACTTTTCCACCAAAACCTTCTCCCTCGTCTTCCCCCAAGTCATCAGCTGCCACTCCCCCGTCAATCCCCTCGCCACCTATTTTCCCGAGCCTCCCCCAAAATTCGACAAAGGCGTTTTCGGACAACATCTTATCAAATGCCTTCCTCGCATCAGAAGTCCTTTCCCTTTGCCACCTCTCAAATTCTCTCTCCAATTCCCGGAAATCCAGCCCTAGCTTCGTGGCCGGTAGTGACTTCTGAATTGATTCGACTGGCAGATGGGAAAAGGTCGTTGCCAGGCTGGGTGTATGCGCAGTGTATAAAGCATGCAGATTGTCTAAATGCTTATCACGGAGCTGGCGCATATACGAGTGAAATAGATGCAGCTGTTGGTCTCTCAGAAGAGAGGAATTGGTAAATCGCGAATCCGTTTTTAATTGCGGGACCACATCATCCCAACTCAGCTGAACAGATGGTCAGAGTCTGTTCACGAATAGGTTGATAGCGTACCTGGGGATCACGAATGGCATCTGTCAAAAGCGTACTAAATTAAGAGGAGCATCACGTTGAGTGCCACACAAGTAATAGTTTTGGAGGAGAAAACACTGGCATGGCTCACCGAAATACTCTTTCGTCTTCTTCCTTGGTTAACCCCAGTCTGGACCTCCCAATCTCCACTTCGGCGCGACCACGTTGAGCCCTCACTTGCTCTTCCCGTTCTTTCAGCGCCCTTTCAGTTCTCTCTTGGCGTTTTCGATCGGCCTCAGATTCGTCTACAGATGCGCTGGGGTGTGGACAAGCCGCCTTCTCTTCATCATTCTTGCTATTGAACGTTCCACGCGCTTTGATAAACGCATCGAAGAGTTCTTCTCTTAGCGTCGACGAGCCAACAGCATCGTACCGTAGGTCACCCGAAAATTTCCGTTTTATCTTCGCAAGTTCAGCATGTGCAGAACGGACAGAATAATGGAACGCACGTCCTTCCAGACCGAATCTGGTTTTACTATCCCGGATTCCCTAAGCAGAGCGAAGAAGTCCTCCTCCGCTTTTTGAGCGGCAGCGCGCTTTTCTAGTCAACCGTAAGGACGGTCCCTCATCGATACAATTCTAGGGACAGAAAGGACATACTCTCTCCAAGTTTCTTCAAGTATTCCTTGAAGCATTTTTCCCGTTCACGATCATCCCTACCCCAACCATAGAAACGCCTATCTTTTTTCCACGTTCGGCGAAAATCAGACCACGTAGTGCGTGTGCTCTTGATTTCTTCACGGAGTAAAGATTCAAACTCTTCCTTGGGGTTCGCTTGCAATTTTTCTTTCTTGACGGTTTCTTGTCGCAGCTCGCGAGCACGATCTCGACAATATTCATCGAAAGCGTCACGGCGTGCTGAGACAGATGGGAGGAGCACGTAACGGGGGTCAGATATGAAAAGCGGTAGAGAAGTATCCCAAGGGTGCAAGGGGTTAATGTCCTTTTCCCGTAAGAGAGTCTGCGACACCTATGAACATTGTGAGGATGGATTGGTACAGATCGAATACCTTGAATAGAGCTTTTGCTTCATCAAGAGAAAGGTCGACACGGTCGGGTATACTGAGAGGCTTTTTCTGGGTCTCTTTTGACTCTTCTTCTTCCGCCGCTCCCTTTGCCTCTTCCTCTCGCCTCCTCTCCTCTGCTTCTGCAGCGAGTTGGGAAGCAGCTTCCTTCTGCCAACCCTCTTCGCTCTCCTCCTCGCTCTCGTCCCCTTCTTCTTCTTCATCGTCCCCATCTTCTCCGTCTTGACCTTCCTCCACCTCAGGCTCTTGCCCGCCTTCTTCCTCGACACGCGCCTTCTTCGTGATGACCACCTCATCCAATGGCTCCAGTTCACCACGTTTCTTCCGTTTCACCGCGCCCTGTAGCTCAGGTTTGGTCCTTGCCACCTCCACCGCCCTCTCTCGCTCCACTTTCATCGCCTCCTCAGCTTCCTCTTGCTCTCTCCGCTCCGCCTCCTCGGTCTCGGCGCGTTCAAGCTCTAGGAGAGCCTCCTTGATCTCATCCGGGACCACCCAGACACTTTCCTTCCTTCCCTTGTGCGTGTAGAACGTGTTACCTTCGGTAGTCGTCACCCGGAGCCATTCGGTGCCCGGGATGGCCTTCTTTATAAGGGGCTTTTCTTTCTTCTTTTTCTGTGGTGCAGCGACGGGGGGTAGCACGACCGGAAATGCTGGAAGGGGTCGAACATAGGTGGATTGTTGAGTTGCAGCGTGGTAGTAGTAGGGCTGATTATTGGGTCCTGCGTAGGACGGACGTTAGCTGGTAATGTACTTTGGTTGAGGTCTCATGATATGTTACCAAGGTGCTCTGTCCAGCCTGGTGGAAGTGGAGGGGGACCGAGAGTGGACATGGGAGTCGTGACAATGAAAGTACTAGTAATTCGCCGCCAATAATAGTAGTTATTTGTGTATGCTTTGAAAATTGAATGAGATCACTAGTCACTTCTCAAAGTTCACCGTGTGCGCTAAACACCAAGTTAAAAAGGCATCAACCAAGCATCAAAGGTCATAAGTTTCGTCAGGGGGTAAATACATCATAAGTCGTGATGATATATGCAAAAAAAAATACAGATGCGGTGGGTTAAGCTACCGTTACATGCTGAGCGTATACCAAGGGGCGACATGTAACACTAAGACGCCGATCGTTAAGATGGAGCAAGGGTGACGAAAATCAAGAACGCAACGACGTGATACATTAAATAGCACGAATGTCCAGAAACAGATCAGACATAAAACCTGGCGTCTGTACGTCAGTCCCCCGTCTAAGAGATGGATAGGCTCGCTTACTTCTTATTAATTTGATACAAGAGAAGGTTAATATTAACTTTGGCCAATCCATTGAAAAGAGAGAGCGAGGCCTGATTCTCAAACTGGGCCTGAAGTAAGACCTCCATACGGACATCTGTGATGCCGATTCGGTTGGTAATGCCAAGGGTATTGTTGAGGGCCTCGATGGTGAAGACACCCGCCTTCTCCGAAGAGATAATGATATCAATCTTGTCAAATTGGCGGGGAGAAAACTTGTCGATCGACAAAAGGATGCCCTTCTCATACAGGTCCTTGGCACTATACCTGAACGAACCAAATTGAGGGCTCTTGCCAGATTTTTGCAGGTCACGGAGGTGAAAGTATTGTTTCGTAAACGGCATAACAAACCGCTTTTTCCTTCGAACAAGAATTGCGTCAGTCCATCGTGGGAAACATGGAACATGTTTCGCACCCTTTGCCTCGTTGCATAGTGGCCATCGCTGTCTCGACATAGCTGTGGTAACTATCTATCTGCTCTTCAAAGTATTTCTTCCGTTCATTGAGGTGTTTGAGAGCATCCATCATGCTATCCCTCTCTTGCTGTCGCTGCAATCGTTTGCGGTGTTTGCTGCGAACGTCACTAGCGATAGCATTCAGAATACCCTGAAACCCATCATTGCGCGTGATCTTTCCTAGCTTCTCCAGCTCAAGAAGATAAAATATGGCGTGTGCCTTGATTTCCCTGAATTGAAGTCTGGAAATGAGTCAGTGATATATCCTTGCTGTGAATATTTGATGACATACGCCCGTATATCTTCGAGTCTGTAGCCAGCATCCAGCCCACCGGTGGAAGGCATACGCCTGTTGACAAATTCATTGTCCATTTCAGCCACAATGGCCTCCCAGCACAATTCATCTTCCTCAGATACTTGACGCATCAATGATTCTACAAGGTCCTGAGCAGGCTGGACGCGGAGGATTGCAAGAACACCCCGCTTAGCCTGCACCCATAATGCTTTCTCGTCTGCTTGGGGATCTTGAAAGTATGTTAGCAGAATGCGACATGGGATTATGGAAACCGATAGAACCTCTGACGCGGGCAAACCTATTTGTGAGCTCCAGAGTAATGGCCTTGTCTCGAGCATCCTTGAGCTCATCGTTGTCGAGATGCGGCACACCATCCAGGTCATGCAATATCATACGCAAGGTATCATCACGAGAAGGCGACTGGACGCACGAGTGAGTTGCCAGTAACTGTGGAATGAAAGATGTACATCCGCACCAGCTTTTCGAGGTACTTGGAAAGCAAGGCGTGCATCCCGTATACCTCATTGGGTGAAATATAGATAGGTCGAGGTTGGACGGTCACGTCTAAGAATTCGTGAGCATGATAATGAGTCTCAGCATCTGGGACATCTGCAACTGCGGAAGAGACGTATCAGAGAACCTTGGTAAACCTAGGGACATGACGAGGTATTCACTCTGAAGCATCCACGCAGTCATTTCTCCGACGGTCTTCCGTACCATTTCATTAATGGGGACCAATTGGGGACTGTCATCTGAGAACTCGGAACCCGAGGTGATTTGTGTTAGCACCTGAGATATTTGCGCAAGATTCTTCCTCGAGGCGACGTCAACTGTGGTAGAAACCATATCAAAAGTCTCTGGAGCGCTGCAATGGGGTGTCACAGAGAATCCCTTGTCGAGTGAACCAACGCACAGGATAGCCGGGTTGAGGTATCTGAAAAAAACCAGCCTTGCGATACACGCGGCGTAGACCGTGTCCGGTGTGTCGGGGAATTTTTCCTAGACGAACGTCAACACCATATCGTCGGGAAGAATGCTTGGCTCACTCGCAAGGAGAGTAGCGTTTCGCGCGCTATAAACCGCATGCTGTACGGCATCCTCCTGGTTGACTGGGTAATAGCGACCATGAAAGCTTCGCTCCACCATTGCAACTTTTGCAGATCTGATATCGCTGTTCCATCAGTAGCTTCGACGACACTGGGACTTCACCTACGTCTAATGTACTCGGCCCTGGTATCCGGATCCTTGAGAGCATCGTAGAAAGGAACGTCTTTGGCCTTTGTACTGGCTCTACCTGATCGCATTTCCTCGACATCAATCCTTGCGCGGTGAATCTACAGTCGCCTCAGGATCGGACACTGTCAAAGACTTCTATACATACTACCGAGGGATCCGACTCGAGATCAAGGTCGGCAGCTTCAACGAGTTCCCGCACGATAGCTTGGAGCGTTTCCCGGACGTACGTTACTTGCTTGGGTCGAAGGTATTGCACTGCAATGTTGATGTACATCGGATGACCACGAATGATGTCATCAGTTGTTCGGGCGCTCGCAACTTCCTGTTGAATGGATAACTGCGGACAAACAGATGAATGCCTATATAATGTTCCGGACATGTATCACTGACCTGGAATAGCTTAAGCAGAAGATAATCCTCCCGCCTGTCTTGCCCGTAACCAAACAACGTCAATACAACGCGCTCGACCATCGACCTGTGCTTCTCTGAATCATCATCAGACAGCTCGACGAAGAGATGGTTGAGATAGTTCCCCTGCGTTTGGAGCAGGTAGAATAGCTGCTGATACAGTTCGAGTTTCCGCTTGGCGGTGTGATCCATAGTGTGCGGCCCAGCAAAGGGGTCACCGTGGGCAGCGAGAATAGATGCCCGAGCAGCATGCGCAACGGCGCTCTCCGAACCATATATGCGCCGCACCTTGACAAGCTCCTCGAACGACTTGACATTCTGTACCACGAGCGCAATCTTGACGTCCAGATCGCTTACGTCGGTTTCGAGAGCCTGGTTCTCCCTAATACTCTCCACAACCCTTTTCCTCAGCGTTTCCACCTTGATCTCATCCTGGAAGTCGGCTTCGGAATCATCGAGAAGATGAACGAAATTCTTGATCGTGCCGACCGTAACGTTCTTTCCCAGGGTCAGTTGTCGGTATTGTTCGCGCGTTTCCTTCGCGCGATAAAGAGACTGAATCTTGATGACCTTGTGCAAATTCTCGCGGTAGTATTGTAGCTTTGCGTGGTACTTGCGCCGCTGGAGAACACCACGTAGGAGCGCCTGCAGAGTCGTCGCGACAGATTGACTGGACCAAAGGTGATCACGCCATGCAACGTAAGATCTGCGTACTAGATAACCCCTTGAGACGGCTTGCATGCCTGTGACGTCGGGCGCCACAAACTCAAGTTTTTTTTGTTGTTCCCGATGCTTGTTGCGAGCAAGTGCTGCACGGGCGAGGGCTTGGAAACCACCAACGGAAGAGACAACTTTGATCTCGGAGAGCGCTTTGTTGAGGTTGCGATGTTGTTGGCGGGCAAGATTTGCCCGGGCACGGGCTTGGAGACCAACTAACATTGGGGTTGCTCGACGAAGACCGCGGATGAGGTTGAGTAGGCGTTTACGAGCGAGATACGTCCTAGCTGCGGCTTGGATTCGGACGACGGTGGAGGACACGTCGTCTAGTTTGGCAAGCTGTGTCCGGATCCGTCTACGGACGAGTACACCTTGACACTGAGCCTGCAGACCAACGATATTGTCCTCCAACAAATCAAGCTTTCTCAATTGCTTGGATATCGCAGCCCTTTTCAAGTACCCGCGTGCAGCTGCCTGTACGGTCACCACAGAGGTTGAAATTTGAACTTTGGCGAAGGTCTTGGATATCTCGCTGACATTTTGCCTCGCAATCTTGGCCCGAGCGGAAGACTGAAATTTGACAAAGAGTACCTTGCTGCTTTGCAGAGCCACCTTGAGTCGAGCGAATCGTCGCCGTTGGAGGACGCCCCGAAGCTGTGCCTGTGTTTTGACAACATATTTGATAGACGCATGTATGCGTTGGAGGTAGGCAAGCCATTGCCTGCGTTTCAGGACCGTACGTGCGACAGCTTGAAGACGAATAGCCCACGGGGTGAGATGGGCGATGTTAATACGGAGATCAGAGACGTAACGCCGTGCATTTGCACCGCGACATATAGCCTGCATCTTAGGCACATATCGCTCAGCGAATCGGAGTCGGGCTCGCTGTGTGGACTGTCCTTTCCGAACCAGGAATCCACGTGCCAAACATTGCAAAGCGCGGATAGAGTCTTCGCTTTCGAGGAGTAAACGGTCCCGCCCTAGAATACATAAGTTACGAACAGATGGCGCTGTATGGCAACGCTCACGCTCGTCCTCGGTCTCTATCTCGACCTCTAGTTCTTCGTTAATCTCTTTAGCGAGGTCTCGACCGACATCGCCAAAGTTTGGCATTGGGACACCGGCATCATTAAGACCTTTCTGCGTCTTCTGCAGCTGGTCATCGGAAAACTGTAGTTGACCTAGGAGATTTCCTATACGCTGGGCCAGACCTCGTCTAGCGAGGAGGTGGCTATACGGGATCAGGCGCCGGCAAGCAAGCGACAGGAGCGCATACCTGAGTGCATGGATGCAATAAATGACCTTGGGAAGATTCTTCTTCTCGTACAAGTCTGTCAACTCAAAAATGAAGCACTGGAGGGTTGTGAATGGGGACATCCACACTAAAAGAAGAGGGCATACTTCCGGAAGACCAATTTGTCGGACAAAGACAAAGAAATGGTTGATGTTATCGGAATGGCGAAAGTCTAATTTGGACGACTTTGACTGGCAGAAAGGTTAGCAAGAGGGAGATGAAGAAGGATGGGAAGACGACCTCGTATATGCGGCGGACGATTTGTTCGCCTTGGAATGTCCTGACGAGCTTGGCAAGGACGACGCCGTTCCTGAGGCCCTCTTCCATCTCTACGACGCCAAAGCCGAGTTCTTCGCCGAGGCAACCCTCTATCCACTGCTGGGCTTCGCCGACGTGGCAAAGATATTCGTATGCCTGGAGTAGATGCCTCTGTGTGTCGGCCCAGAGGCCCCTGGACCAACGGGAGGAGGGCAAGGGCGAAGCATGAGCGGCTTTGGGAGTCTTGTCTCGGGACAAGCGAAGGCGACCGGGGACGCCGGCGACGTCGTCGGAGTCGACAAAGCCGGATGCGACGCGCGGGGAGCAAGGAGGGTCACGAAGAGGAGGGTTTTCCTTTTGTGGGGTGGTGTGGTCCGCTGGCGGGGTTCGGCGGTCAAGGTCGTGTTGAGTGTCGTCGGCGTCACCGCTGGCTATGCGAGGAAGATGGCGGCCAAGCTTGCGGGCGCCGATGTGGCCGTAAGTGGAAGCCTTCTTGTTGGCCATGTAGGAGCTCCTGTAGGGCGTGGGGGACATGACGAATGGTGTCGGGGAGGGGGAGGGGCGGGATGGGGACGGATCGGAGAGATCGAGGCTGGAGGACGGACGGTGATGAGGGGAGGAAGGGATAGCATAGTGAGGGGCGGCGTAGAGGGACGTAGGGCGACGGTGGAGAGTCGTATTGGGGGCAAGCAGGGGAGGGGACGAGCTGTCGAGGGTGTGCGAGCGGCGGGAGCGCGGGGACGGCGTGTCGGTGGCGTCGGGGGGGTCGGGGTGTGCGGGCGGGGGTGTTTGCGGGGGCACGGCGGGGAGACGGATGCGGGCGGGTGTGTCGGGGTTCTCGACGGACACGCCGGTGGAGTTGGGGGAGAGGGGGGCGGCGACGATGTGGGCGGGGAGAGTGTGGCGCTTGGAGCGGGGGTCGTCGGCGGGGCGGGACGGGGCGGGGCTGGCGCGGGCGCGCTCCTCCCACTTTCCGCGGATGGCGTCGAGGCTGGGGGCGATGCGGTGAGAGGGGGTCCAGCGGGGCCGGGGCGAGGGCGACGGCGAGGACGAGGGCGAGTCTGCGCGGGGCGTCGTCGTGAGGGACGACGTGCGCTCGAGGAGCCGTGTCTGGTATGCGAATGGCCGCGTCGTCGGCTCCATGATGGCAGAAGGGATCGATCCCGCCTGCACAGCCACTATGGCCGCCTCCCCCCTCGACGCGCTCATCGACGCGCTCGTCCCCGCCGCCCGCGACGACCGGCGCATCAGGGACGGCCTCGCCGCCCAGGCAGCCGACATCCTCGCCAGGTCCGCACAACCCCGCCCGCCCCCGATTCCTCACCCGACCTTGTCTCCACAGCCATATCGGCCAGTCGTACGAGACCGACACCGTCCACCTCGCGGGCGTGATCAAGCGACATCGTAAGCGAGTGCCCCTCGTCCCCGCCCCCGCTCACCCCTCCAGTCGCCCACACCGCCACCGCCCCGCTCCGCTTCACCAACCTGCTCTCCCGCCTCCTCGACCAGGTCCGTGCCCGACTGCCTCCCACCACCCCCTGACCCGTGCCCCAGCCCGTGCTCGCACGCAAACACGAGGCCCTCCTCTTCCTCTACGCTCTCGCCTCGTCCCGCCCCCCCACCGCCCCCCTCCCCACCCTCCAGCCGGCCACCCGCCCGCCCTCCGCCGCCCCCAGTCCGCTCGATCCGCCCCCAGTCCCGCGTGCCCCGAATCCAAAGTCAAAGGCCCTCCTCCTGCGCGACTATCGCGCCCGAACAGGTACCACTCCCCCCCTTCTCCCTCTCTCCTCTCATCAGTCTCCCAAGGCCGCGCATGGCTCCCCGAGCATCTTCTCTTGCGCGACACCCTCTACCTCCTCCAGGGTATATCCGGAAAATATATCCACCTGGCCTGTTCCGATCAAGATGATCTCAGCAAGCTTGTCTTCCTCGACGACACGGTGCACCATCTGCCCTCTATCCCCCATCTTCTCTCATCCTGCTACAGAAATACTTTATTCCGTCCCCCGTGAGGTCTCTCATACATCGCCTAGCCGAAGTTGGCCATCTCTACACGAGGGTCGACTCCTTTGTCAAGGACCGTCAACGCCGCTCTGCCGTCGGCATGATCGAGCAGAGTCTCTGCCATCACCTTCAGGCTCAGCTCACCGAATACTACCGTCTCGTCGCCGTCCTCGAGTCTCAGTTATCCTTCCCCTCCCAACCGAACCCGGACACCGATCCCGACACCGACAATTCATCCGCACTCACCTTGAAGCGCTTGGACGTCTGGGTAAACGATTGGAGGCTCAGGATGCGTATGATGAGTGTATGTGTCGAGGGGGCCAGAGGTATCTTCATTCCTTATCACCACTACACCATTCCGAATCCCACTTGCCAGATGCCCAGGGTGGCGCTCTCGTCAACCTCATTCATAGTTACACTGACAACGGTGACCCCTTTGTGCGCAAGTTCACAGATCAATTACTCGAAGAGGCTGGTTTCTTCGACTGCTTACCGGATCTCACTTATCTTTGCACAGGTATCCAAACCCTTCTTTTCCACCCTGCACAAATGGCTATTTTCAGGCGAACTATATGATCCTTGCAACGAGTTCTTTGTTTCTGTCGATCCAGACCTTGCACACGTGCAATACCTACTAAATCCTTCATTACTCACAGCAAACGGTGATGGTGTGCTGGGAGCACTCTCAGGTGACGCAGAGGACATGTCCACCGAGCGCGAGAGCGGTCTTCGGCTCTGGGAGGCAAAATACCGTTTCAGAAAAGACATGCTCCCCATGTTTGTTGGAGAAGCATTTGGAAAAAAGGTACGCATAATGGATTTCTCGCCCGTTCGTCCATCAAACATCTTCCTACAGATATTCTCTACTGGAAAGAGTCTGAATTTTATCCGGTACAGTTGCCACGACAGTGATTGGGTCGCCACACGGGAGAAAATGAGTAATACCGGCGGGAGTAAGCATACCCGCAATTGGCCATCCCACATTCTCACTCGCAACAGTCCTCAAATACAGTGATATCGCAGGGCTCGAGCGGTCCATAGACTCTGCCTACTCAACGGCCAGTCAGCGGCTCTTCGAGGTGTTCATCGAAAAGTTCAGGCTGATGGATCACCTTCGTGCTCTCAAACACTATCTGCTTCTTGGCTATGGAGACTTTGCAGAGCAACTCATGGAGGCCTTGGGGTAAATCATGTTGTATCCGAGGCAATATAGTCATTCATCGCCTTCACAGACCAAGTCTCGCCCGTCCGGCAAATACCCTTTACAGACATAACCTGACTGCAACACTCGAAACAGCTATTCGCACATCCAATGCACAAACAGACCCTCCTGATGTCCTCCGCAGGCTCGATGCACGCATGCTCGAGTACTCTCACGGCGAAATTGGCTGGGATGTCTTTACCCTTGAATATAAAGTGGATGCCCCAATCGACACGATCCTCGACCCCGATTCGATGGTCAAGTACCTAAAGTTGTTCAACCATCTATGGAGGCTGAAAAGGATGGAAACTACGTTAAGTCAGGGTTGGATGAGAATTGCAGGTGCATCAAGGACCTTCTTGAGGCTGCCCGGTAAGTCTTACTGTTTTCCTCCCATCTTCTCACTCGGGAGGAATATCTTAGATCTCGAATATGATTGGCACCAGATCCGTGTCGTCATGGCTGAAATGATACACTTCACTCGCCAAGTGCAGGCTCATTGTCAATTGGAGGTGATAGCCTGTTCCTGGAAAATCTTGACCGAGTTCGTCCAGAAGCGCGAAGGCGATCTGGACGCCATGATCGAGGCACATCGGTCGTACCTCGACAGGATGGTCAAAAAAGTATTCCTACTCTCTTCAAAGGCCGGAAAAGAGGTTTGCACATATTCCCCAATCTTTCGATAGCCTTGCCCACTTTTTTCTAGGAGAACCTCCTTAACCAGGTCCGAACTGCCTTCCAGACGATCCTCCAATTCCGAGAGGCTATTGTGAGTCTCGTCCGTTAGGCTTTTCGTTGCTTGTCGACCATGTCGTCAGGAAAATTTCTATCATTACTGCTTATCAGAATCTGCAAGAAGAGACCAAGCAAAGGATGCAGATAGAGTATATCTCCCCTCAGATATGTCTCGCACTACCTCACACCCCAGCAGGGAATATACAGCGTGCCGGTGCCAGATCACGTTGGACCCCACTCCCTTGCAAAGATCCGCGCGCTCGTGGCAGAATACAGCACAGCCTTTAGCGAATCTGCGCAGTCCATTGTCCACACACTACAATCCCATCCCGATCTCGATTGCCGGTTCTTGGGCATCCGGCTGTCGTTTTCCGACTTTTACCGCACGAAAAAAGAGCATCAGCTTTTGCAGCAGCAGAAACTGTCCTGAGTTGTACGTACGCGTGGTCTTAGCTACCCATTTCAAGTGGTGTTGGCTTTGGCGACCGTGCGTTCTGTCCCTAGTAGTTATTCACTTGCTTGATTCCGCTTTGATGTCTACCGAAACTCTCTGCTAGGCCAGGCTCGTGAATCGATGGTTCAATAATGTATACTGATTTGCATCGCAGTCAGACCAGGACGTATTGAAACATTTTTTGGCGATGCAGGTTGGTTTCACTTTGGCGAGCAGCATCGCTTCCCAATACTTACAGTAGAATCGATCCATCTCAGGCTGCTTGGAGGGGCACAAGGGATGCTAACCTCCGGCGGTAGATAACTTTCACATGCAGACGCATGCAGCGGCCCGCCAAGAATCTTGCCAGCAGTTTGTGGCCTGCATACGACCTGAGCTTGGCTATAGCTATACCTGCGGGATTTGGGTAAGAGTCTGGAGAGGCCATCATGGGGGGAGACGGTTGGATCGTTTGGGGTGTCAAAGTGGCAGTCAGCTTATGTAACCTTCAGTCCACCGCCCACGAGTCCCCGGGCCCCTGGCGCCAACAAGCTCTTCGTCTTCTATGTCGTTCCCCCAAACCTCCATACCCTTGACCCTCGGCCTCCAGTCTACCTTGAGTCCATCTACTTCTGTCTCCGTTCCCGTCAACAGTCTTCGACATGCCGATGAACGCCTAAACCACACACCTCCGTCCACTGTTCCTTCCATCATGGACAACAAGATCAATCCACGGACACGACTGGTGCTCGTATTATCCTCGCTTTCAATTAACTTGCTACTTCCGTTTATAAACGGCGTCATGCTCGGTTTCGGGGAGATCTTTGCAAAGGAAGTCGTTGTTGGATGGTTTGGTTGGAAAACACGCCGCGCAAATGTGGCCAGTGCTGGTCTGGGGTTATATCGGTGATCGAGTTTACAGCGAATGTCGATGAACACAGTATCAGTTTCGTATATCGGACAAGGTCTATCAAGGGACTTGGTCTTCCTGAACTGCTGTCTTATATCTTTTCTTTGCGCAAAGCCATCTGCTGAGCGGAAATGGGTCTCTGATGGACCAATTCTTGTGTTATCATCATTGGCCCATCCAAATCCCATTTTCGCTCTGCTGCATCGTTGGTCTGTATAAACTCGGGCTTGTGGACGGCTGATGCCAGTGTCATCTGCCTACCCGGGACCACCTCTTGAAATTTTGATGAGGAAAGAGAAATATGGTGTACGCCAGTGAGGATTTACGAAGATTCGTATTAGGTACTACTACAACTTTCATTGACATTCACAGGTGCCAGACAGGGAGCGCCACCGGTGTTGCTGCCGGTCACCAGTCACAGATCATAAGTAAGTTGATACTTATCAATAGGTTACTCTGAGGCTGAAGACGCCCGTATATCATGGGCCCAGCCCTAGAAAACTAAGTTACAGAAGACTCGATTACTCTGTTTCTAATCTTTAGGTTCTTTGTACAATTTGAGCAAAAGCGAAGAGCAAACGACAGAAATGGACCTGAGGGCAATTTGTTAGTGCGCGTTGAATCGGCCTCTGATAGTAATTTATCTCAGACTCACGATAAAGCCATCGCTAGCGACGCCCACACAGGAGGAAGTCGTGCATGGCCTGCAGGGTAGATCACGCCTGCAGCAATCGGTACCATCACAATATTGTACACGAACGCCCACATCTACGAGAATGGATCACTGATCAGCCACCACTATCTAGAACGGGAAAAATAGATGTGCTCACGAAATTCAGCTTCACACGGTTGAGAACTCTTCGCGAAAGGTCGCACAGGATGAGGAAGCTCTTGAGGTTTGATGAGACCAGGACAAAAGAGGCACTAGAGATGGCAATATCGCTGCCAGATCCGATGGCAACGCCAACATCACTTGCGGCTAGAGCCTTCCATTCCATCAGCATATGGTAATGTTAGATCAGGGGGGAAGGCCGCTCACAGGTGCGTCATTGATGCCGTCTCCGACCATCGATACGATGCACCGTTCAGCGTTCATCCCCTTCCTACCAAGGAGTTTCTGCCACCTGGAAGGCGCCCGCTTGGGACCATTCCTCTGTAGCCACTCAATTTTTTCCGCTTTCTGATGAGGGAGCACACCTGCCAAAACGTTCATTTCTGGAATGCCGACTGATCTCGCGACAGCCTTTGCCGTCACTTCGTTGTCACCAGAGATCATCCACGTCTTGATGCCCTTCTCGTGCAACAACCGAATGACACTGGATGCCTCCGGCCGAAGAGTATCTGTTACGGCAAACATGGCGACCAGAGAATAGAACTCGGCACTATCATCCTTGACTGCGAGAAGGACAATACTCTTGGCATCAGTCGCCCATTGAGTTAACCTGGAGACTATTTGACTGTCCAAAATGACGCCGTGTTCTTTCATCATCGCTTCATTCCCAATCAATGCCATACAGCATAGTGTATTGAAGTGAGCCTTGACGCCACGTCCCGGAACCTCGTCGAAATCGAATGCGCTCGACTGGGCTGCTCCGTGCTTTACTGCATATTCCTTTATGGCCATGCCCAGCGGGTGGGATGATCCAGACTCAAGCTCTGCAGCAATTCCAAGGATAGTCTGATGCATCCATATCGTTCCGGAGACGATCTCGAAGTCTGAAACCTGAGGCTCTCCCCCTTTGGTTAGTGTTCCCGTCTTGTCAAAGGCGACGACATCGACTTGGGCCATCTCTTGGAACGCCTCACCTCCACCACGCGCGAGAATGCCGAATTTGGCTGCGAGTCCAGAACCGACGAGGAGGGCAGTGGGGGCTGCGAGGCCGATACCACAGGGACATGCAACCACGAACACTGCGATTGCAAACTGCAACGACCAAACGGCTAGCAGCAATTTAAATGAATGAAGATTGGAACGACCCAAATAATACATACTCCAACCCCCCGTGGTAATGTCGAGATAATCGCGGGGAATCCTTCCGCCAAACCCGAGACTAAGCCAGATGACCCACGTGATGATGGCGAGAACAGTGATAATTGGGACAAAAATACTTGTGACCGCATCTGCGATCCGTTCAATCGGGGCGCGACGAGCTTGCCCTTCACAAACGATACGGATAATGTGATCCAGCCTGTGGTTTTTGTTATGGACGACGGAAAACACTAGCAAGTTAATGCCTACATCGTGACGCCACCGACAGCGTCCACTCTGACCTCGACGGGTTTTCCCTTGTTTATTGTACCAAGGAAAACTCGATCGCCGACGATCTTCTTGATGGGCTTAGCTTCACCTGTGAGAGAACTCTCGTCGAATGAGGTCTCTGCACCAGCGACAATGGTGCTATCAGAGGGTGGAGTTGCTCCATTCAAGACACGGACAATGTCCCCAATTTCGAGAAGATCGATGGAAACTTTTTTGATTTTGAACCCGGGTGCAATGGAAATGTCTCCATTATCGAAGGCTGCGTCACCATTCTCGGGATCTGTCTTAGTCAGACTTGGGTAGGAAACCTCATCAGATGGGCTACGAGGGGTCACCAGGAGGGCCTCTGCTGGGCGCAGGGAACCTAATGCTGTGATGGCATCTGCGGTTCGTGCTTTGCTGTAGGCGTCGATGCATCGACCTAAACCAACGAAATTCGGATGAGCTGGAGAGTGAAAATTTGGGTTCGGACTGACCGCATAACAAGAACAAGGAAAGGAAAACCACAGAATCAAAGTATGTAGTCGTATCACCCATTTTGGTTGAGGCGGGTGGGCGGGATGCCGCAAGTGCGAGAAGTGCAATAGAGGCGAAATAAGCGATAGATACACCGGTGGATACCTAGCAAAATAAGAATGAGTTGCAACCGCGGAAGGAGAGACACATCTTACAAGAAGGTTCATGCTACCAAATTTTGTAAAGCGCGAAACCATCGGTGTCGAGCTTCCTTTGCGCCACATAGAAACTATCTCCTTGATGCTACGCACATGGAAGAGGAGCGCACTATAAAACATGACAGGCGTTGCCAGAAAGAATAAGGACCATTGTATCCGCGAGGCATTTCCGCCCCACATTGGCTCCATGAGATATTTTTTTGATGGGTTGTCGGAGGGGACAAGGCTCATGTAGACGATACCAATGATGAATGTGGGGATGGCAACAACAAAAGTAAAAAGAAGACGCTTGAGTATTGTTGATTGTTCGTGGAGTTGTACGGAGCGTGTGCGCTGTTCCAATGTGGGAGGGTAATATGGAGATGTCGTGAATGAGGGATCTGCAGAGGCAATACGCGATATGATAGTGCGGAGGGTGAATTGTGGGGGGAGGGGTTCATACGATATCTCAGCAATAGGATTGGCGTAATCCGTAATGGGTTTCGTGACGATGATTTTTGGGGAGAGGTCACTTAGGGCGCCCATAACCTTTCCGGGACAATTTCTGACGGAATAGGGATGAGTAAAGGTTCGGGTGCGTGGTGGACGGAAATAAGCTCACTGGCAGTACATCCCATTGACACGGAGAGAGATCTTACGGAGATCAGAGCCTGCCACTGGTTTGCCGGCAGGGACGGATTGTGCGATGGGGTCTGCACTGATCACATCTACATCATAACCACACTCGTCGATTGCGTCAGTGACGGAGGGAATGATGGCCTTTCTGTCGATACGAAGGGTCGCAGAGTGGCCGAGGAGGTTGACACCAATGTCTGAGGTGCCAGGTAGACGGGAAACAGCTTCCGTGATGGTAGTAACACATGAGGTGCAAGTCATGCCGCCGATAGACAGGACAACTTTGTGTGGTGTGTCGCTTTGAATTTCCTGAGCAGTGTGCTGGCAGAGCGAACACTGCTCGACATGCTTGGAGAGCTTCATAGGTGAGAGAGGAGCGTCCATAAGATCAAACCCTGCATCATCAAGGGCAGCACGGATATGAGGGAGGGGAAGGTTGGATGATAGACGCAGGGAGATAGACTTAGATGCAACGGAAACATCGAGACCGCTGAGCGGTGTGGGTGAGAGTGCATGGAGCGTTCGCTCAATGGTGTGCACACAGCTGTTGCCAAGTTCAATGGGGTCAAAGGCCACATCCATATGAGGAAGATACGTACCTAGTGCAATGGAGATTTGCAACGGGAATGGTCTGCATAGTGCCAGTGACCGGTGACGATTTGTATTGTCGACTCTGCCACCACTCGTCTTATATGTGTACAGAGAGACGTACGTCAGGCACCGATACACCATCGTATCAGCGGCTATTAACTTCTTTGTAACCCACTGTGTCATCTGGGCAGCGACGTATCAGAGTAAACCCCTGGCGGCCTGCGGCACAAAGCCCTCGCTACATGAGTGGCTGCGCCAACGACTCATTACCGCACAAATGTCTCGCGCAGTTAGTGGCTGTGTCTATTACATAGAGACAAGAACGAGGTTAGCATGGTAGAGGCGTGGCTAGAGGCTAGAGTGATGTGATCCATGCTGAAACCGCTCAAATTGGAAAGTCCAAAATTAATTTCAGGGTCGGAATGTCGCGAAAATGGTTCAGATCAAGGCACCGAGCTCCTATTGCGTGTTTCAACGCACATCTTCGGCGCAGGTGCACCCGTCCGGCTCGGGATGGTTGGCATAATCAAGGGATTTATAGCCCTTTCCCGAAGCATGGTTGGTGATTTTAGGTGAGGTGTGTATTTCCGGCTCGGATCACCCGTCAGAACTCTGCGCATCTTTATGTTTAACTTTGTAGGGGTTTGGCTGTGTCTCTGTCTTGGATGGATGTAATGTTGTAGCTCAGCCGCTTACGGTCCCCCGCCCATCACATCGATCGGAATCCATTCGATGATCCGTGTGGTTGGCCCCTGTATCGCCCCCACCACTTTCCGTCAGCATTCGAAATCTGTTTTAGTATACCGCTAGCCGGCGCTCGGAGCACGACTCAATAACAAGAAGGTATCCGAAAATTGCGGGATATGGATACCTAGTGATGTGAACGATGATGAAAACCACCTAATACAGTCTGGACCCCAGTCGATGTATTAGCAAAAGGGTTAAAGCTATACTAGTTTCGACAAGTCTTGTCGCTCGGTAGATCCAGCATGTCAGAGCCAGAACAACGGTTTGTGCTGCCGTGGAATCTCATGATAGGTCGCCTATACACTGGAAGGCTGGCCAGGTCACTAGTGACACTGCCAATCCATTTCGAAAAGTTTACACCGTTACTCGCCGCAATACATTTCGGACTCAGGCTTTAGCGACTCTTCACAGTCTCAACGCATCCACCGCAATCCTCCCTGAACCTCAGGCTGATCCAGGGTCAGGTCGCCGGTTGAGAGTGGATGTCATCGTCCGATTTCGATCGCAAGAAGCAAAAGCCATCGACTTTCCGATATTGTTCCGATCCGCATGTATACACCGATCGTTCCATAGTACTATCGACGATAGCAGTAACGGTGATTGAGGGGGACATTAGCAGCTTATACGCAGCGGCAATTTCGAAATTTACCGTGGCGTGCCCCGGGCCCTCCACACTTGGTTATCTTTCAGGGCAACGTCCACATGCTGACCAAGCACCTATTACGCCTTTTTGTTCGGGTACTGACAATGGCCGTCGCCAATTATTATGTAATAGGCTGCATCGGATAGTAACTTGTACACAGCAATTATCCCGCATTGCAAGTGACTACTCAGGGCGATTACGACCACATGTACCTGCATGAAACATGAATGTAACGGCGAGCTCGGTGGATAAAGTTTCATGTTGACTGTGCTTTGGGTGCGCGATATAGCTTGAGCAGTAGCGAAGAACAGACAACGGAAACAGACCTTCCAGTTGGACAGTTAGCACCTTCAAGTTCGAACGGCAAACTGTTAGAGCCTCAACACTTACGATAGCGCCATGGATAGTGATGCCCACACAGGAGCCAGACGGGTGTGGCCAACGGGGTAAAGCACGCCCGCGGCAATTGGTACAGCAATGATGTTGTATACAAACGCCCACACCTACAAGATAAGTTAACCATCCTCGTAGTGAATGTCGAGCACCGGCTAGCTCACGAAATTCAGTTTCACACGATGGAAGACCGTTCGCGAGAGGTCGCACAACGTTAGGAAACTTTCCAAATTCGATGAAAGCAGGATAAACGAGGCACTAGAAACCACGACGTCGCTACCGGATCCAATGGCAACCCCAATGTCACTTGTGGCGAGGGCCTATTCGAAGTCTGTCAGCAATTATGACGAGGGGTAGAATGAAGCAGACTGACGGGTGCGTCATTGATACCGTCACCGACCATCGACACGATGCACCGTTTGGTGTTCATTTTCTTCTTTCCAGATATCCTCCACCATGCCACCAGGCCAGTCCGGCGCTTGGGACCATTGGCTTGCAACCATGCAACCTTCTCTGCTTTCTGCTGAGGGAGGACATTTGCCAAGACATTTATATCTAAGATGCCAGCTGATTTCGCGACGGCTTTCGCCGTAACTTCATTGTCACCAGATATCATCCAGGTTTCAATCCCTTTATCGCGCAACGACCGAATGACACCAGGTGCCTCTGGTCGCAGAGGATCTGCGACGGCAAACATGGCAACGAGAGAAAATGACTCGGCACTATCATCCTTGATTGCGAGAAGGACGATACTCTTGGATTCGGCCGTCCGCTGGTCCAACCAGGATGTTATGTGATCGCCAACAGTAGCCCCATGTTCCTTCATCCAGGCTTTATTTCCAATGAGAGCCATGCAACGTAATGCATCGAAGTAGGCCTTTACACCATACCCAGGAGCTTCATCGAAGCCAATCGCATTCAACTGCGCTGCTCCGTGCATGGCCGCATATTCTCTGATGGCGATACCTAAAGGATGGGCTGATCCAGATTCAAGCTCTGCAGCAATCCCAAGGATAGTCTGGCGCGTCCACGTTGCCCCGGGAATGGCCTCAAAGTCAGAGACCTGAGGATGTCCTTCAGTCAATGTTCCGGTCTTATCAAACACGATGACATCGACTTGGGCCATTTCTTGGAATGCCTCGCCACCGCCACGTGCGAGAATGCCGTGTTTAGCTGCGAGTCCGGCACCGACAAGAAGGGCAGTTGGGGCTGCAAGACCGATACCACAGGGGCATGCAATGACGAACATTGACATTGCAAACTCAAGCGACCACACAGCTAGCGCCGAGCGGGTCAAACGAAATAGGTGCAAAGGAAAGTATTCGGTACGTACGCCAACCTCCCACGTCAATGTCGAGATAGTCGTGGGGGATCCAACGTCCCAACCCAAGACAAAGCCAGACCAGCCAAGTGATCATTGCAAGAAGGGTTATCGTCGGGACGAAGACACTTGTAACGACATCCGCGATCCGTTCAATTGGCGCACGGCGAGCCTGCCCTTCACGGACAATCCGGATAATATGGTCCAGCCTGTCAATATTATGAGATACCAACCATTACTATCGAATTAATGCTCACATTGTCACACCACCAACAGCATCCACTCTGACATCGACGGGTCTCGCCTTGTTGATCGTACCGAGGAAAACTCGATCCCCCACCAACTTCTTGATCGGCCTAGCCTCACCCGTGAGAGAACTTTCATCAAACGAGGTTTCGGCACCAGTAATAATAGTACCATCAGACGGTGGAGTGGCTCCGTTCAAGACACGGACGGTATCCCCAACCTCGAGAAGATCAACGGGCACTCTTTCGGTCTTGGACCTTGAAACTATTGACCAATCCCCATCTAAGAGGGGATTGCCTCTCTCGAGGTCATCCTTATTCGAACCTGAATAGGATGTCTTATCTGACGGACTGCGGGGTGTCACAAGAAGGGCCTCTGTTGGACGGAGGGAACCTAATGCTGTAATGGCATCGGCAGTTCGCGCTTTGCTATATGCTTCGGCGTATCGACCTAAACCAAATTGATATCAATCCTGAAAAATAAAATCCTTGTGGTTACACTTACCACATAGCAGAAGCAATGTGAGGAAGACAACGGAGTCAAAGTATGTGGTGGTATCACCTATCTGATCAGAAGCAGGTATCTGCGACGCCGCCATTGCAAGAAGGATAATGGACGCAAAGTATGCAATAGACACTCCGGTGGATACCTGGAGAAGGAAAAATGAGTAATGGATGAGGAGAGCGAGAGACACTTTACAAGAAGGTTCATGCTACCAAATTTTGTAAAGCGCGAAATCATCGGTGTCGAGCTTCCTCTGCGCCATATGGAGACTATATCCTTGATACTGCGCCGATGAAAGAGCAGTGCGCTATAAAACATGACAGGTGTTGCCAAAAAAAATGTGGACCACTGTATCCGCGAGGCATTTCCGCCCCACATTGGTTCCATAAGATATTTCTTTGATGGGTTATCGGAAGGGACCAGGCTCATATAGACAATGCCGATAATGAATGTGGGGATGGCAATGATGAAGGTGAATAGAAGACGCCTGGAAAGCGCTGATAGTTCAAGGAATTGCATGGTGCGGGTACGCTGCTCTATTGTGGGGGGATGATGAGGAGAGACAGTGAAAGCGGGATCTGCAGAGATGATACAAGATATGATGGTGCGGATAGTGAAGTCAGGAGGGACAGGTTCATACGATATCTCAATGATGGGGTTGGTGTGATCGGTGATGGGTTTCATGACGGCAACCCTGGGAGCAATGTTGTTTAATGCGTCCATGACCTTTCCGGGGCAACGTCTGACGGAATTGGGAATGAAGTAATTTAAGCTGAATGGAAATGAACCCACTGGCAGAACATGCCGTTGATGCGGAGAGAGATTGTGCGGGGAGCAGGACCAGGGGGCAAATGACTCAAGTTAGGCTCTGCGCTGATGAGCTCCGGTTCGAACCCGCAACCCTCGATCATGTCAGTGATGGTGGGAATGAGGGACTTGGTTTCAACGAGGAGAGTAGCAGAGTTGGTGAGAAGACTGACGGCGACGTCCGAGATGCCCGGCAGGCTGGAGAGCATGTCGGAGACGGTGGCGGCACACGAGGAGCAGGTCATGCCGCCGATGGAGAGGGTGAGCTTGTGCGGGGCATCGTCCGGATTTTTTGGAGCAGTGCTCTGACAGAGGGAGCACTGGTGGACATGCTTGGAGATTTTTGTGCGTGGGAGGGGTGCACTAGCGAGATCGAAGCCGGCATCGTCGAGGGCGGCATGGATACGGGGCAGGGTGAGACCATGGGTGATGAAGAGGGAGACGGACTTGGAAGGGATCGATATGTCGATGTCGGTGGGGGCAGGGGTAAGCGCATGGAGCACACGTTCGATGGTGTGCATACAACTGGCGTTGGAAGGTGGAAGGTGGGCTGGCGTCGGCGTGCCAGTGGGGAAATACGCACCTGGTACAGTGGAGGTTTTCGACGGGGATGACTGTGTGCATGATGGTGAGCAATCTATTGTGACGGGCCATGTCTTACTTACGTGGTGTTTCGAAAATACCTCACACAGACCGCACAAATGCCTCGTCTTATCCGTGGTGGTGAGCAATCTATTGTGACGAGCCATGTCTTACTTACGTGGTGTTTCGAAAATACCTCATACATACCGCACAAATGCCTCGTCTTATCCGTGGTGCTGGCACATGCCAAATGAGTCGATGCTCGTCCGTGGCTGTGTCTCAAGACGTCAACCTTTGAATCTTGATGCAGCGGCGAGTGTCGCGGATTTCCGCATTCCTGGGCTCGCCGGACCACTCATCTCCGCGCTCGAGCTCAATCCTGACAAGGTCCTCTTCCCGTTCGTCTGTCGCCTCAGACAGCCTTCCCGCCCATGATTCACCGTGGCCACCCGTCATCCTCGGCATCTGTGCCATGGACCTCAAGGCCCGTTCGAAGCCGATGCGTGAGATCCTGACACGTCTCGTCGGATGGTCCCGCGGCGCAATAGAAGTCAAGGTGTTTGGTGACAAAGTCATCCTTGATGAAGGTTCGTCACATCCGAACTCCCCGCTCCCTCATACTCACCCTTGTTTCAGACGTGGAAAACTGGCCCCGTTGTGACGTTCTCATCTCCTTCTTTTCCACTGATTTCCCTCTCGACAAAGCCATCTCTTACGTGAAGCTCCGCAATCCCTTCTGTATCAACGACCTTCACCCCCAGGCCCTCCTTTGGGACCGCCGCCTCGTCGGTGCTATCTTGGATCATCTCCACATCCCTACCCCGAGACGTCTCGAGGTATCTCGAGATGGTGGCCCCCGACTTGATCCAGAGCTCAAACAACTCATGATGGACAGACTCAACATTCACCTTGGCGACTTCCGCGTAACCCCAGAGGTCACCATGCGCGGAGATGGTGATGCCATCATCATTGACGGTCAAGTCATGGAAAAGCCTTTTGTCGAGAAACCGGTTAGTGGCGAAGATCACAACGTGTATATTTACTTCCGTGGAGGCGGAGGTCGTCGCTTGTTCAGAAAGGTTCGTCCAAATATCATTCCCGCCCACCTTCCTTTTCTCATCTCTACTACAGGTTGGAAACAAGTCTAGCGACCTTGATCCGAGCCTCAATTTCCCTCGAACTGATGGATCTTACATCTATGAAGAGTTTGTCGATGTCGACAATTCCGAGGATATCAAGGTTTATACCGTTGGCAAGGAGTATTTCCATGCAGAAACTCGCAAGTCTCCCGTCGTAGACGGTGTTGTCCGTCGAAACACGGAAGGAAAAGAAATACGGTACGCCTAGCTGATCCACTGTGTTATTTTGACTCTGACGTCCTTACAGCTTTATTACCCACCTCAGTGAACGAGAAAAAATGTATGCTGCCAAGATCTGCCAAGCATTCGGCCAGAACGTTTGTGGCTTTGACATGCTAAGGTGCCAAAATGGTCAAAGCAGTCAGGTAATTGACGTCAATGGATGGAGTTTCGTCAAAGGGAATGAATCTTATTACGGTGAAC
This sequence comes from Fistulinella cinereoalba, assembly GCA_038089115.1. Lineage (NCBI taxonomy): Eukaryota > Fungi > Basidiomycota > Agaricomycetes > Boletales > Boletaceae > Fistulinella > Fistulinella cinereoalba. Next base: position 8,921 of record JBBPKG010000082.1, on the reverse strand, counting down.
CGTTTGGCAATTATTCGCCTGTAGACTGATCCCTCATGCTGTCACCCAGACAAAGCTGCAGAGATTCTTGCTTCCCTCTGTATACACGTTTCGTCGTCTATAGAGCGCCCCTTGCCCCGGGCCGACGCTATTCCCCAATCTGCGAGCTGGCGACTCAAGGCCAACGTGACCGTTTTTCGCCACGCAGATCGCACCCCAAAGCAAAAATTAAAGTTCAATTTCCCAATCGGCGATGTCTGGACGCAGCCCTTTGTCCGCCTGCTGGGTGGCGAGAGGGACGAGATCATACTTCGGGAGAGGAAGCAACTAAACCTGGTCGTGCAAGCGGTGGAAGAGGCAAAGTCTCTCGGTGCTAGCGGCGATGATCTCGCGAAGCTCGCACAGTTAAGCAATGCCCTTTTCAGCAAGATCGACCTGCCTGGGACAAAGACACAGCTTAAACCCGTGTATTCGAAACGACAAGTAGGCCAGCCTCGAAAATTGATCAAATTGACGCTGGTTTTCAAATGGGGTGGTGAAGTGAGACGCAGTTGTACTTACGTGATACACCGGTCCATAACCGTCGTATGCAGTTCACGCATTCGGCAAGATACCAATCCAAAGATCTCGGCGAGAATATGAAGAAAGACCTTTCCATCATGAGTACGTTATCGTCCCACCTGCCCCGGGGCCAGTACTCATGCTTCCGTGCATAGACAAGGATGCCCTCCAGAACGTTACGGTGAGGATGTAGCATTTGATAGGGACCGTGCCATTCACGTACATCCATCTCAGATTTACACCTCTTCGGAGCGCCGCGTTATTGCCTCGGCTGAAATATTTGCTGCGGCTCTGGTTGACAACCAGTCAACGCATCCCACGTCTTCTTCTGCCAGTTCCATTTCAAGCTCTCGCTCTTCTTTGGATGACAATATTACACCGCATCGGAACTGTTCCACTTCACACACAGGCCCCCTTGCTCTTATTGTCCGCAAGGATCTTTTAGATGACTCCAATGCTGCAAAGGATCTCATGGACGATGTTAAGAAGCGACTGAAGATATTACTTAGACCTGGCGAACCGGAGAAGCGTCCAGAGCTTACCTGGCCGAAGAGCATGAAGAAAGAACCGGTCGAAGTTGTCAAGGTGGGTGGATACCCAACATCCACATCCACCGACTTACCACACGATCCAGGAAGTAATCGAGCTTCTGAGCTCTTTCCGCGCTATCATGCGCAAGAATTTCGAAACCCTGGATGTCGACAAAATTCAGGAACGGTGGTGCGTGCGTGAGCACGCATGCAATTCAACCCATCTAACTGTTGCATAGGTGCTGCGGAGACGAGCCATGGCTCTTCCGAGAACGTTGGGAGAAATTGTTTGAAGACTTTTGCGACGTGGAACAAAAGAAGTTTGACCCCTCGCGCGTGAGTTCTACGAGGCAACCCCATTTTCTACTATTTGTTCTCAGCGTCCTATTACCCAGGTATCTGAACTGTATGACACCATCAAATATTGTGCCCTCCATCATCGGCAATTTCTGTTTGCCATCTTTGACGAGAACGCGGGACGGCGCCCAGACCTGAACCAGGTTCAGGATCGCAAGCTTCATGAATTGTATGGTCGCGCAAAAGCACTTTTCGATTTGGTCGCTCCTCAGGAGTACGGCATTGACCCCGATGAAAAGCATGTCCTACCATTATATTGGTCCAATGATAACCTTATGTCCTCCCTCACTTAGGGAAGAGATAGGCGTGCTAACTTCGCTTCCATTGCTTCGAAAGGTCGTCGAAGACCTCGAAGTGGCCCGCAACAATGGAGGAAGTTCTGTTACCTTGTACTTCACGAAGGAGAGCCATATCCATACGCTGGTCAATCTCGTTTTATTGTCCGGATTGCCAATTGCCAATAGACGAATCCCAGAACTGGATTACTGCGTGCGTGTTCTCAGAGTTGGCAGGGGTAAAGCTGACACTAATTATGGTGGCACAGTCACACATCACGTTCGTTTGCCTAACCCAGTCTTCTCAAGCCATTGCTCACTTTCATATTTTGACTTAGCTTTGAGCTGTATGAAAGGAATTTCGGACGTGGCAACTCTGATAAGGAGTATTCTATCAAGTTATCTGTGAGCGAAGGTGCACACTCATCCAACGTGCTGGATTCTACTTTGGATGCTCGGCATTCACTCAATGTCCAACCTCGACGGTAGTCCTTACTGGCATGGCCCACATGATTGATAGCTTACAGAATAATTTCAGGAAATTAACCCAGCACCTGTCATACAGTCTAGTTATTGAAAAACTTTCAAAACACTTTGGAAGGATGAAAGAGGTAAGTGTAACATGTTCACCCTCCTGATGACTATACCAACAATCTGGGGACAGGATGATGATACAGGGACAGATACCCCTTATGTTGAAACAGTTCATTGCCTGAATATCAGGCCATCAAGTGTCAATGGCAACAGCAGTAGTGATGATCCTGGCCATGAACTAATGACAATGCATTCAGGAGCATGATTAGTGACTTCAAATTCTTAGGGTGGAAAGATTTAATGAATCATATTAACTGGTACTCTTAAAGGCTTCTGCATGACTGCAGTATCCTAGATTTGAGTTGATCTCCAATAATGAATGCTGCTTATACAATTGCTCAGAGCAAGGCTCAGAGGATGTACTTGTTCAAATCTGGTACAAAGTTTGTTTCCTTTCAGTGCCAACTAAGGGTGAAATAAGCACATGTTTATACAGTGGTACAACCAGTCACCTCATATGAAAAGGAATGGCTGCAGTAAAATCCAGAACATTTCATTTCAATCCTCAGAGGGCTAGATTAAAGTTGGTATATTCAGACTAATGTGTTATTCCATAGGGTAGTATCACGATCTTGTGCTTACATAATCACGGGGTTTTGATGACCGCACAGGCGACGTTTGGATTGAAAGCGTCTCGAGGACTTGGTGCAATTGCTCAGGCTTTGTCGGTGCGAAACGAAGCGAATAAGCTTTCCTCGAGCTCGGAGTGTCATAGAGAGCACTCGGTGACTGCGATAGTTGGGAGGATTGCTGGGCAAAACGTGCGAAAGAAGACCTATTCTCTATATACCTATGGAGTGCCAATGAGAATCGCACTGAGTTCGCCCAGAATGGACCCACAACCTGATCACATGGATCACATGTAAGCTGTCCCTCAGTGGCCATAGAAAGTCAAACTGATGAAACGTACTTGAACGCCTCCTTGTTCACTGCATCCGCCTCGTTCACCTTCTCGAGGCCGTGCTCCTTGAATGCAGTCTTTATAAAGTACAAAATGTCGTGAATGTGATACTCCTTTGGTCTATCACGGCATGCTTAGGCTGTTGTCGACATGGGCGCACACGGGGGCTCACCTCCAGGGCCGAAAGCGCGCTGTCAAGTTGAACATGCCCGTCTGATTCACTACAAGCGGGTGAAACACGTCCGTCACGAAGCGCACCGCAGGAGGCCGCTCGGGATAGTTATCGGGGAATGTCAGGACAAACTTGAACACGGAACCCGCGTAGTCACCTGAGGAATACGTGAGAGATGAACATGGCTTATTAGAGTGACCTGCCTTTGTGCACGAACAGAACGGCGTCCCAGATAAGCAAACTCTCGGCGGACGGTATAATATACACGCCTGTGGGGCAATGCTGATCGTGACGCAAAGAGGCGTATTCGATAGAGATCGCGCTGCGGGTGACGGGGTTCACAGTAAGAGCTTCTAAGGCGGGGGTAATCGAATCTACTGTAGTGGGTGTGGTCTTGAAGTATGGATTTTTTGATCGCACACCGAGGTCAAGCGTGGGCGAAGCAACCAGCGCGCTCAACATTGCACCTAAGCTTGAACGCGCAGAGGTGTGTGAGAGTAGTAGTATATATATAAGCCAGCCTAATGATAAAGTTACAAGCCAGGCGCACGGGACCGGGTCTGAGCTTGGTTGGTTGCGCCTCCCAAAACATGTGTAAAAACGCCTTCTAGTATCATCTATCGTAGCCACCTCTGTAGCGTGGCCCGTGACCCCGTCTCGATTGCTTGTCTCTATCCCATCGATTTTGACTTTCCGTTCTGTGTGAAGCTGAAAGCGTACCATCCTGATTTTTTGGGTCGCTTGCAGCTCCGCGAATACGAATGGAATCCCTCGATGGGGGCGATCCTCCCCGGTCTCGACCACGATCAACTTTTTCCCGAAATTTCCCTCTGGGAATGCCGCCGAGCCGTGCAAGCAAGCTAGGAGGGCCGTCAGTGGCCGGCAAAGATGGTTCATAGCCCCTATCCTTGAATGACGCGAACTTGAGCGTCTTTTCCCGTGGCCCCGGTGCTTGCTGATCCGTCCCTCTCCTCCTTACGTTGCGAATGTCATTGAACCAATCATTGTCTTCCCCTTCCTGCTCTCTGGACCTCTTCTCTAGCTTTTCTTTGTCCTTACGTTTCCCTCGCCTGCCCACATCCACGGGCGGGCCAGCATCCCAATCCAGCTCGCCCGCCCGCTCCCTCGGTCCGTATTTCACATACACCAGTTCGACGGCAGGATCATAAAATGGCCCTGACATCATGTTATGGGAGCTGAAAGCAGAGTGTTCGGCAGGGAAGGTTGTCGAATACGGGAGTTCGTTGCAATCCTAGCAATACTCAATTGAGGGGGCTGATGGCCCGGGAGTGATAAACTTCACTCACATCTCCCAGATGGCCGGTGTTTGCGCAATGATAACACCACAGGTCTGCACCTATGTAGCCTTCACCACCATCACCGATGGCAAACTGCTTCTTTTCCTCTCGACTTTGCATAATTATGACGCGCTCCTCGTCGTTCACATACTGGTATATGCGCCAGATGGTGGGACATTCCTGGAATGAAGGATCTGCTCAAAATGGATTCATAAACCCCTCCGTCGGTAGTAACGTACATTCGTTTGGTGTTCTGTGGATCCACAGCGGTCGCAGTCACCGTGCAAATCAGACGGCCCCACGTGAGTTGAAAACCGATTCGGGCACGTCTAGAGTACGTTACGACAGAGAACAGCACAAAACGACGTACACACTTTATTTATGTGGCCTTTCATGCCACAAGCATAACATGTCTTGCTAATTGGACAACTTCGGGTAGAGTGCTCATCACGGGCACCGCAAGTTAAGCACTGAGGAATACAATAAGCACCAACGCACGTTCGAACACTCAGCTTACAGCAGCTTACTATCTGAATGGGACACTCGTAAGTCTTATGATCGCCTTCTGCACCACAATTCTTGCATTTGAATATCGACGTTCTTGACTTATTGAAATCTTCTCCTTCAGCATTAAAATAGCGCGCCGACCCAACGCCCTTCGGCAGATTTTAGTGCAGACGGGAAGACCAATGCGATGAAACAGACCTTGCGATCCTCATAGTCGAGGTACTCTATGTATTCCTCATCACTTGAACCCAGCTGCAGGGATGGGAGTATCTCCGTTGAAACTGGTCCCTCCTCGTGACCAACCAAGACATGAGACGGTAACAAAAGTTTGTTGTCGTTAGATTCTGGGGGTGCGGATTCTGGAAGACTGTCTACCACAGTTACGGGCACAGGACAAGCATCCAGAGTGAAGATCTCATCATCGGCGCGCGAGGAAAGCTGCAATAGTGGCGACGAAGATCGATAAAAAGATGTCGGTTCGTTGGATTCGCTCTCTTGATTTCCATTTTCCTGTGAATGGGCCCTCGAGGGCCGAGAAGAGCTATCAATCTCATCAGTGGTACGGCCGTTGGATGGTTTCGCATTTCGCTTCAAGTTCTTCCGCCGCTTCTTGCTTTCTTGGACTCGGCTGGGGAGCCCAGATGTATCTTCCTGGTCGGATGAGATCTCAATGATCTCAGGGCGACTGGGGGATGTGGTGAGGTCGATGATTTCTGCCATCTGGCGAAGAACAATGTCAAGAAGAACAGACCAAAAGACTATGTGACAGCCTGCTTAGACTGAAGAAATGCTCGGCGGCTGTGTATTTACCACGCAAGCAACTCCGCACTCAGGGCATTCGTAGCCCTTTCACATTCAAGCCAAGGCAGTTCAGCTCTTTTCGGCGTCCGAGTCCGTCTGCAGCCGAGGCTTCATCCCTTCGAAAATCTAACCTAACTTATGAAAGTTTGAAATGAAGTCATACATAATTCAGGTAGTCATACAGCGGGCTCGGAGCTAGATTATGCGGTATGCGACCCAATAGGGAGCTCGGTGATTCACGTACATACGCCATTTGGTAGAGGATGATTCAAAAAGCATGAGATGAAATAGTAAACCTCTTGAAGGTATATCTGGAGCAATGTTAGGTGGACTCGACCTGGAAAAGATGTCACGCACCCAAGAAAGGCAAGATCTTTTTGCGCCCCACCGGCACTTGTGGCAGGTATCTCCGCAGGACCTTGGTCAATCTCGTCTGTGGGAAAGTAAGAGGTGTCCGTCATCGAACGTAAGTTGGGGACGAATGGGGCATCGATACGGCGAATGGAGTCCCAGTCTACTCCATAGAAGAATGGATGATTCTTGATTTGGTCTGCGTTCAGTCGGCGGTCGGGAGATGTCATAAGCCTGACATGTCATCGTCAACATGATATTGCATCACAAGGGGTCCATGAGAGAACAATGCGTCTTACCTGCGGATCAAGTCCTCTGCTTCGCGGCTCAGGTGGACATCATCCGGGAATGCCAGGTAATGTTGCCATTGCATAATTTTCTGATATGTCTCGTGTGTTGACTCTGAGCAGAATGGTGGGTACCCAACAAGACACTCGAACATGATTGCGCCCAGCGACCACCAGTCGCACTCGTTCCCGTATCCTTTTTGCTGGAATATTTCCGGTGCGATATAGTCCGGCGTGCCAACAGTAGAGTACGCCTATAGCTGTATCAAGTCAGTGCGGACAGGATACCGTCGGAGTTACATGCCAGCTTGCGCCTGTTCGCCTTCCAGGTTGCGATCTGATCTTTATTAGACATTGTCAGGTGAATAGCATTCACCGTAACGCTGTTCCGCGCCGCCGAAGCTGGAGATAATGGGTTGCTTGCTGAATCTAATAGCCTCTGATAGTAACTGGAGTCGTGCTGCTTGTGGAAGCCCGTCGACAGGCCAAAATCAGAGAGTTTGATGTGGCCATCTTTGTCGATCAGTATATTGTCCGGTTTGATGTCTCTGCAAGGAACCATCGTGAATGCGAAAATCAGACGGGAAGAGTTGAGATGTATGAACCTATGGATGAATCCTAGTTTATGAACCGCCTCGATGGCAAGAGTACACTGTGCGATGTAGAAACGAGTAACATCTTCCGAAAAAGTATCATACTTGATAAGCATCGTCATCAGGTCTCCGCCGGGGAGAAACTCCATGATCAAATACAGTGTTCGGGCATCCTGGAAAGAATAAAAGAGTTGTACAACCCAAGGAGAATTAGATTCTGCGAGGACGTCGCGCTCAGCGCGAACATGAGCTAGCTGTAAGCAAATCAGACCATGGCTGGCTACCGCACGATATAAAGCCCACCTGGTCTTTTTTCAGCATCTCCTCCTTCTTGAGGGTCTTCATCGCGTAAATCTTGCCAGTATCTAGCTTCTGAACAAGACGGACCTATGTCAGAGTAGGCACAAACAAAGTCATTGGGATTGAGGTCACAGTGTCATACAGCAAGGACCAAAACGGACTTCACCGAATGCGCCTTTCCCGATTACTTTGACCGTCCTGAAGTCATCCAGACCCAGACGGGTTCGACGAAGGCGAAGGAAAGTCGATTCCTTCTTCCCGAGTTGCTGTAAATGACGAATCTTCCTCTCATCTGACATCAAAACATCGGTCTGAAGCTTTCTCTCCAGCTCTACGCGCCTTGCGAATCTGATATAAATGTTGTACCACGGCGCTGTCAACGATGCATACCTAGTATTTCGTTCGATCGCAGCATCCACGGCAACTTTATAAAAGTGCTCCAACTTCAGTTGCGCGGCTTTTGCCCGAGGAATGGCATCATCGGAAAAACCAGTAGAGCTGCGCTCAAAGTATACGTAGTCTGCAGGCTTGTCTGAGTTTGTGGATGTTGTAGATGAGCGCGTGCTGGTGCTCGAGCGCTGCATAGCAAAATGATAAAGCGATAATACAGTTTAAGCGATCAACGGTAGGCTTGTGACAGTCGATCACCCTTCGGCCTGGGCGAACTCTGGCAGAAGACGTGTTATCCGAGCAGTTGCGATGGGAACCTAAAAGAAGCAATAGATCCACGGTATGTCCCAATATATGGCGCTATAACTGCACATTTATTCCGTGCCTTTTTTTGGTCTTTCACACGGTGGTTTTTTTTTTCAGCCGCTTTTTTTTCTCTATAGCTTTTTTATTCATTACCACACGTGACCAACGCAGCCACGACCGCAGACGACCGTGGCTCACAGCCACGCGCCCGATGCCAGTGCCCACACGATGCACCCATGGGCCAACAGGTACAGGTAAGTTAGTAACGGGTACACATACACACTCATGGCAAGCAACCTAATTGGTTCAACAGCACAGATACAGTACGCAGTAGTACTAGTTGTAATCATGTATGTATGTAGAGGTACTCTACATTCGTCAGAGTGCACATAGCTACTCCTGCCGTCATCAAGGTGGTTCGGGCGCGTGGCTGTGAGCCACAGTGCCATTAAAGTGACTCTCGCGTTAACGTCAGCGCGCGTGACCAATCTGCCCACCTCGCCTAGATCACCACACGTGACCTCCAGCCAATCAGGGTCAACGGTCGTCTGCGGTCGTGGCTGCGTTGGTCACGTGTGGCAATGAATAAAAAAAGCTACTGAAAAAAAAAACCGCTGTGTGAAAGACAAAAAAAAAGGCACAGAATAAATGTGCAGTTATAGCGCTATATAACTGCACATTTATTCTGTGCCTTTTTTTTTGTCTTTCACACAGCGGTT